>VXBZ01005570.1:1350834-1363396 GCA_013399135.1 Heliornis fulica
GGCTGGAGGCCCCGGCCCGCGGAGCGGCTCTGTCGCGCCTGATGATGGAGTGCTGTCCTGTCGGTGGCGGCGAGCGCGGTCTGGCTTTCCGCTCCTGCTAGCAGGACACATGTTCTCTCGGGAAGAGGGTTCTGAGGTTCCCTTTCTCCTCTCCCTGCGCACTATTCTAAGGGCTTTGTCGAGTTTTCATAGCAGCCTTCCTGCTAACATTGCTTTGCAGTGAAGGTTGGCAGTCTCCCCGCCCCAATAAGCCATGCTGGATCATAATGAATGATAGCTGCCATCCCTTTCAGCCACGCTGGGCAATACTTAATCATACCTAGCCAGCTACAGCATGTGTCACTGTAATAAGTGACACTCTCTTAGCCACCTACAGCTGGTGAATAATAACAGATCCAGTGCTGGTATACACTACGCAATCACACCTGCAGTGTTACATTGCATTTTGCCATCCTCTCCGCATCTTGAATCCTCCTGCTTGTTGTAAGTGCCGCGTCCTTAATTCTGGACTGCTGAGCACGTGTGACTTCCCCCTGGGTGTTGAGGGAAGGGACAGTCAGGAAAAAGAACAGGCAGTTTCTGTTTTCCACCTGTTTGTTCCAAATGAAATCCCGACTGGTAAAAGTAGTCCTGTGTCTTTCTAAAGCGTGGACCTTATTTTATGATTTCACAGTGTGTCTGTGACCTTCTGTCTTCCCTGTGGGATTACATTGTCTGCAGCATTGGCTCTGTGGTTAGAGAGCAACAGCCTGCTTGGGGGTGGGGTGGAGTTGGTGGTTGATGCTTTTGTTCTCATGGAGAAGGTAGCATTATGGTATTTTGTTGTTTTGTTTGGCTGCTGTAGTGTTTCCAATTGCTGGCTCTTGTTTGTAGAAAACTAAATCGAAGATTTTGCTTGATTTCTCGCCTGATAAAGGCATCTTGTGGCTTATACACGTTTTCCCAATTAAATGTTCTTTGGGGAAGCTGGTCTTGTTTGTTATGGTTCCTGGAGTGTACTGTTTTAGAGGTTAGAGTTGAAAGAAGGGAACAAATGCTTTTAAAGTTTGCTAAAGTACTGGTCTGCACTCTAGTTAGTGATTTAATTTTTTTCCATGTTCCTGCAAGTTTACTCATCTGAATATTTGGGAACCATATAATTTTGTTTATTCATTATAACAGGTTTGTCAGAAGTGTTCTAATGTTTGTGACACTACTTTTATCCTTTTTGGATGTCTGTTAAAAGGTTGACAGTAATTGTAGAATATTTTTTTTAAATAATCACATAATTGGAACATTAGGAAAAATAACATTTTAACAGGAGTAAAAGAAAAAAAAGCTGAAGTTTAGGACTTAAGATTTTAATACTAAATTTATGTTCAAATCCTGCAAGTCAAATAATTCTCTGAAAAAGTATACAATTTATTATATTTCAGTAGCTGATTTTTTTTTCCTAATTAATTTTCTTTCTAGACTGTTCTGTCAAAGTCAACTTGCACAGGAAAAAAGCACTTGAAATTAAAAAGCTTTAACTGAAGAATATAGTACCCAAATACTGCACTGTGTTTTCATGGGCAGGTTCCAGTTCTTGTGTGTGCTCAAACTTTGAGATAAAGCACATGGCTTTTCTGCAGTCAGTGGAAGCTGAATGTAAAAATCACAGTTTTTTTTTCCGTGAAAATTCATTCCTAAACTTAAGCTGTGGTACATAGGTTTATGCTGTGTTGGAATGGAAGAGTAGAAATTTACTGTAGTAATTTTGCAGGGCAGTCAGTGCATTACTGGTTTCTTGTTTGCAGTATGTGGCACACTCCTGCTACTTGCATCTCAGGGAATGTTTTGTTGAAATCTTTTTGTATATACAGTATGACTAAATCTAAATTGCACAGTGAGAGAGCTAGGTACAATAAAAATGTGCAGAAACTAGAAACTGAAAATAAGTTATTAGCTATTTGAAATACTATTTAAAATTAAGTAGGTAATGTATGGCTGGGATAATTGCATAGCATTTGGGGATTTTTGTTGAGCATTTTTTATTTTGCTTGTGAGTGGTATAGCAAAACTCATAACTTTAAGATTACAACACTAATGGAAATGTTAATTAATTAGAAAAGTACAATTTGAGTGCAAACCACTTTGATTTCAATACTGATACTACAAAATACCTTCAGGCTTCAACTAGTTATAAAATTGATGTGCTAGGCCTGATACAGACATATGTCAGAGAGCATTTCTAATCCTAATAATATTACGTCATATTAAAATGATAAAATATGGGATGGTGTCTTCTCTTCATCATGGGACAACCTGATCTTTAAAATAATAATACAAGGAGCAGTTGGAGAAAAGCTTTGCAAAGTTTCCTATACCAGCAAACAAGTGAACAAAACTTAGAAAGGTCAGACAAAAATTATAAATGCTAGACATTGAGTACTTGAGTAGCAGTGAAAGCCTCTGTAATAGCAGTATTGTTTTTCAAACAGGTTGAGAAGCCTTGAAAAAGACAAAAATAACTGAGTGGGCTTATCACTGGTATGGTGTTTTCCATAAGTGCTGTAAAGCAGAAAATTGTTTTAGTAATACTTTTCTAAGTATCAGACTATTTATGGCCTGAATTAGTCACCCCACAGTTCTGTGGTTAAGAGGGGTTTCCTAACCCAGAATACTTACTGTTTTAAGGGTAGGGAAAGACACATGAGATTTGTGATGACACAGGAGAATATTTGGCATTAGCACAGTGAATTTTAGCGTAGTGGTCTTGAAGTGCCAGTCAACTGGCTGTTTTGTTTGTTTTTAATGAGAACTGTGGAAAAACTTGCAGGAGGGTTTTGAAAGAAGAAGGTACTGCTTGGTGCAGCTCTCCCAACCACAGGGGTGACAGAAGTTCGGAGATGAAAATGTAACATTTATCAAAACTTTAACCTCATCTACTTATTATTAAGATTAGTAATTTTAGGATGAGAGCGTGGAGAAGTGAGGCTCTTGAAGTAGAGAGTGAAGCAGATGCTGCTCAAAGGGGTGGTTGGGATAAGTGGAAGGAGTTAATGTGATCTGATCTTAGGCTCAAAAAGCTATGTAGAGAGGAATGTTCAGAATAAATAGAACAGGGTCAGCTCTGGGTTTTGAAAGATGACAGAGGATGCTTTAGTAGTTCAGATGTGAACCTGCTGTGCTCACAGGATAAAATTTAAGCTACTGGAGGCATATCTTACTGATGTCTTGTGTACTGCCAAGATCTCAAACCCAGGTTATTTCTAGGACCTATAGAGAGCCATGGTTTGAGGGCTGATGCTTTTAGAAGTCCTGAAAGTTAATAACTTGCAGTGGTGGAACAGAGACTGAGGCAATGATATAAAGAGTAAGACCTGTGTTTTTTCTGTGCTGAGACTGAGGTGATGGTGAGGCATCTGCATGGAGAAAGACGCAAGCTGAGGTGTTAGCTTGGACAAGCGCAGGAGATGCAAAGTAAAAAGTATGTTTTTGATGAATGGCAGAGTGTTAATAATTGAATCCTGACCCTGGATAAAATGAAGGAGAATGGAAAGGGATGTGAGACAGAAACCTATTAGATGATTCATAAAATAGTACTGGTGAATGAGGCGGCTCCTTCAGGAAGGTAAACTGAAAGAACAACTGGAATGATAAGGGGTGAATCAAGACAGCAGCAATGCCAAGGAAACCAGGGAGAGTATTTCCAGAAAAGCAGCATTGCTGGTAGTCTTGGGCGATTGGCAGGTCTAGGAAGATAAGAATTACATGTTGATTCGGAACTTCTTCATAGGGTTAGGCTGCAAGCAGTGTTAGAAACATTTCAGTGGAGCTCAAGGACTGGAAACAGGATACATAGACAACATGAGTAGAATTCAAGGACGGGATCTTCAGGCTACAGTTTTTACTGTCACTGGAGGTTTAAACATAGTACTTAGTAAGATTTGAGTAACAGCATAACTGCAGCTATTGTGTATATACACATGATGAGTGTTAGAGGTTGGGAAAAACTCATTTACAATCAAATGAGTAGATGGTTTTTGTGTGACTAACATTTAAATCATTATCAAAGGGCATGTCGGTGTCTTTAAGTCTGGCTGTCAGGAAATCCTGGTGAACACTATATTGAAGGAGTCTTCTCAGATGCTTGCAATTATTATTTTAAACTTTTGTAGTCTTGGTAGGAGCAACTTTATGAAGTTAAATTTTTTATTTGGGTTTTACTTGCTCTCATTGTTACTCATTATGTTAAGTAGCCTTTAATAATTTCTGACTTACTCTGGTTGATATATAGCACAAGGAAACTTTGAAAATAATTTTTTTATAGCTTGATTTCTCCAGAAGCAGTCTGTAGACTGTTTTATTAGGCATAATATGTGTGGGTGTTGTACTGCTAGTTAAAAGGCAATACCCTTTGCCGGTAGCACTTTGCAGTGAAAACTCTCAAATACACTGTTCTGTACTACGGATTGCATAAACGGTTGTTTGTGAATGGGAGAGTTTCTTTCCTCTGACCTGCTAATTTCTGCTTTGTAGCAATCATTCATTCCAGGGTTGTTTTTCCATTATTTTCAACTTGAGCAGTTTCTATATTGAAAAAGAATGTCTAAGTAGCCTATAGCTACTTACAAGGTCTTTCCGTAAGACCCATGGTGCCTTCATGGGCAAAGACTTTGAAAAATGTTTTATAGTTAGTAACTAATTTTTGGTGAAGAGTACAGTTAAGGTGCAATGCTATCTGTACTACACTGTGTTTAGAGGATTGTTTTATTGTTGTTTTGGGTTTTTTTAAATTGAGGAAAGAAGTTGTAATTTTATATTTGTAAAATACATATTTAATACAAATGAGTATTCTGCCTTACACAGAACATTTTAATCTTTATTGGGAGAGAAGAATGTAGTTTATGCAAAATGTTAGTTTCACATTTGGAGAGCACGTCATATCTGCAGAATTTTAAAGTTTAAGGACATCTTTTCTATGTTCATAATACCTGCCACCTGAAGTTCTTTGGATGCTGACTGCAAGCACTTCAATTACTGACCTATATGACACAGTAATATGCTGAATCACTGCCTTGTAAGAGCATCTTACGGGAAAAGTGTACTTTTAAGTGGATTTTTTTGTTGTTGTTGCAGTATTTTTTAAAAATGAGCAGTTGTACTGCCTGTCTGCTTTTAAACAGTTGCTTATTTTTTTCTGTGTAGGTGAAGAAAGGAAACAGGCAAATGTCACTAGCTGTATTCTCAGGTTAAAAATTAATTCTGTTGACCAAACTAGATATGCCTTTTAAGTATACAGTATTTAAAGGCAAGTTTATAAATTATAGGTGTAAAATTCTTTATTGTACTGAACTTCCATTATTTTTATGTGGAAGTTCTTATAATCTAATACTGTACACTTCTCATATTTGTATTTAACATAATTGCAGTAATTAATAATTAGGATTATATGAGGCAAGGTAACAATACAGAATTACGGTTATCTCTTTACAATGTAAAAACTCAATAGGAATTGGCTGATAAAATTCTTTGAAGAGAAAATTATTAATAGAAAGTAGCAATTTCCATATCATTATATTCTTACCAAGTCTTGGAAAAGTAAACGCTAAAATTAGTTTGACGTTATCTCATTTCCTGGGGTTCTACTTCTGTTGTGGTGCTCTTTACTCATAATTCGTGCGCACATGTGTGTATCTTGTGGTTGCTACCTTTAAAAAAAAAAAAAGTACCCTTTACAACCTAAAGAAACTCACTTTCATTACCTGTTTCTGTGTGACATCATAGGCCACTTTTCAGAATCTATTTAAAAGAATTTATTTTTCTGAAAAATAGAACATTCTCTTCAACTGGAGTTTAGTTAGCCAGATGTGGCAAATGTATATATGGCTGTGTATCTTTGTCCTTTTTTGCTTGTAAATGCATAAGTTACATATTTGCAGGGGTAAACCTTTTTGGCAAGAAAGGAAAGAAAGTAGGGGTTACAGTATGTACAGTATGACACATTGCTTGATTAGGGTCCTAGTTTTACATCCATACAATAAAACAGAGTTTATAACTTTACAAGGATAAACACACTTTTTATGTTCTATTTAATAATTTTTTTCATTTTTTAAAAGCTTGAGTGATCTATAAAATTTCACTGTAAGTTGTAATCATTACAATGTTTTACTCTTTTGATTAATCACATTATTTGATCAATGGCATGCAGCAGGGACATGATTCTAAAGCAATCTGAACATTTCAGTCAACAGCATGTTTCTTCAGCATGTTTGTGAGGCTCTTTTTTGAACATGTTTTTATGTAGATAAGCCTTGAAAACATTCTTGTTGAAGTTAAGTATATACATCTTTATTTAAAGTTGTTTTCATCGCTTCACCTGGAAAACATGAGGACATTAAGGTGGTTAAGGTGTAACATTTCCTCACTTGTTTCTTATTCAGGAGCAAGAACTATCTCCCTTTTGTTGTAATTGCACATGTGACTTGTATGAAGAGCTATTTAATCAGTGTATTCAAAATCCAGAACACTTGTAGTGGGCAACCAGCTGTACTTGGTCATTTTTTAATGCTTTCTGTGAGATTACACCTGTTACTGTATTTAATTTTTCTACATTTGGTAGGTGAGATTCAGTAGTGTATATTGCAGTGGATCCTTCTAAGTCTTTTGATTGTTAATCTAATTATTTATCATTATTTGGGTAGCAGAGTGACCATATATAATTTTCCCTTTATGGGTATGGACAAGTGTAGGTATTTTTCTGTATGTGCCAAAAATAAGTCTTTCCGGTGGGTTGTTGGGGTCTTTTTTGTGTTAATATTCCTAGCCTGCAGAACATTACTTCTGCGTTTTCTTGGGGTTTTTTTCATTTATGCTTGTGTGTTTCCAGTGTGTGGTACCTTGGGAGATTACCTGGAAGCTTGATATCAGAATGAAACTTTATCAGGATGCCATGAAATGCAGAGTTTTCTAAACCTGAGAGAGAGAATTTAATTGTGTAAAACACTGGTCCCTAATTTTTGCTGGACCACAGAAATGGCACAGAATGAAAACTACTTTTTAGGCAATATCCTACTTTTCCTGGCAGCTCTTATTTTAACTCTGTGGCAGAGAATGTTGCAGGCGGTGTTTCTTTTGCAAACCATGGATTAGGAACTGCAGTGTAGAAAATAAGACTACACTTGTTTGCTCAGCAGAAGAATTTGTGAAACTAAGCTTTTATCAGTTTTTGATAGAGTGGAGGGATCTCTGATATGGGGTTAATGCTTTCACCATTGCTCTTATGTAAATGGGACTTCAAAAGGTTCTAGAGAATTAGAGGTGTTTGCATTTGCTCTGAATTTATGCCATTGCAGAAGAGTTCTAAGGCCTGGCATAATAGAATAAATAATAATTAAACTTACTCGGTTATTTTGTTGTTGTTGTTGTTGTTCCAGCCGTCTGTGTAAAAGCCCTTCATGACCTGAACATGAGAAAACAAGCACAAAAAAAGCAGTGACTTGGCAAGGTCAAACACAGTGTCCATGAAGAGGTGGAAATAGAATTACTGGCTCCCAATTTGTTTCTGTTATGGCCCATTTTCTGGGTTTTGACAGGAGGGCCTTGTGTTTTCTCTCCCTACTGCATCTGAGAAAGATGGTCGGAAGATAACAGACTTCCTTAGGTTTTTAGTAAGCATGACAGAAAGGTATTGTAAGGAAATCTAAAAGTAACTATTCATAATTAATGTGTTTTGGTGATATTGGGCAATACTGGAACAGACATTAGAGAGATTCTGCTTTTACATAATTGAGTCATAAAAGCAGTGGATAGACTTGTTGCGTGTGGATGAATGTGGCATGAAGAAAAAGTGGCCTTGCAAAATGCTGTAGCCATGTCTTTATACTACTGAAGAAATTATTCTGTATATGTATTTATTCTTAAATTTCAAAATATTTTACACTTCCCAGATCAGCCAGCCAGCTTTGGCTTCAGTAGTGAGTGCAAGAATTCAGAAAAGAAAAAGCTTTATTGAAAGACTGGAGTTATTCTGCATGTGTGTGTTTCTTTTCACGCTCACTTAGTTTTGTAGTAGATACACAGTGATGACTAGTAGAATTCTTAATAGTGTAATATCTTCCAGAAGTGAGGGGGCTATAGCAAAACTATTTTGGACGTGTCTCTTCTGTCCAAGTATTTTTCTGGCCAAGTTTTTTTCTTCTGCTGTTCAGCATTTCTTTGCCAGCACTGAGTCTTGGGGTTTTGTGTTGTGGTTTATTTTCCTTTTCTTTTTGCATTCCAATTTATTTTTTATTTTTTTTAGTATTGCGCATGCAAACAAAAAGTAACAGAAACCATGCATTACAAATTTCTCATTAATAAGCTATGTATAGCAGTTAATCAAAATAATCAGTATCAGGCTTGCTTCTTTGGAAGAGGGTTGTAGCATGCTTGATGCATTGAGACAGTCAGTGCAGATGATGCTAACTTTGAATCCTAATTGTGATATAAAAGTTAGAGGGATTCATGTAAGTACTAAATTTACAGAAATGACTTCTGATTATTTTGTTGCTTGTTAGGGAGGTGAATGTGCATCTTAGTTTGTCTGCTGCGGGAGTAATGGAAGAATATATTAAGCAGAGATTGCATCCAGGGAGTCCTGTAGATCTGAACTAAGTTTTTGCTGTAAAAGTAATGAAAAACAGGAAAGTTGGGGCATGAAACCTTGTTTTAATACCTGTTTTAGTTAATAATGCAGACATTGGCGAGGTTCATGTGCAGTTCTGATAATACAGTAAGACTTGTATTTGCAGTGCTCACATTTAGATAGCACACTCAAAATACTAAGACTATTAAAAAAAAGCCTGCAAGAAAAAAAACATCAGAACTTTCTGGATTTTATTTGCAATGGGCAAAATACCTGTATTTCACAATAGTTATAGGCAAAACCATAGGAGTTGTTATGAAACTGCTTAAAAATGGTCTTATTGATAGTTTTTACTCAATTATCTTGCTGATGTGGTAAATCGTACTTCATATACTTCTTAGACATTTGCAAGTGTTAGAAGCTGTACAGAGTGTAGGATAACTCCTTTCCTTGAATCCCTTTTGCTGCAAGGATAACTTTTTCTTTTCAATTTGCTGAAGCGTCTACGTGTAGCTTTTAAGACTGCAGTAAAGAAAAACTTTCCTCAGAAGGTAGGCTGAAGGTACCCATCAAGACAGTTTTGAAGCCACTCTTTGTGTGAGTGTTCCCTGAATCTCGGCTGAATTTCCATATGGAAATAAAATACAAAGAAAAAAAAAAACTATCTGGACAAATACAGTGGTTTTCCAGTGCTTCATCCAGATATTGTTTTCCTGACAAAATACTTTTTTTTTATATTGTTCAGTACTTACTAAGCACTGAGAAAAACTGAACTGGCTCTTAGCTGTTTCACTTTATTTCTGTATGGCACTTCAGAATTATCAGTAGACTGGTTAGACTTGTCAGTTTGCATAGTCATGGAAGTTGTATTGCATCAGTTCATTTCTGAAAATTTATTAGGTTTGGTGAGGGCAGTTCTAAAAAAAAACATCAAAACAACAACCAAAAACCAACCAACCAACCAAAAAAAACCCAAACAAAAAAGCCTGACAAGCAACAGATTTATATTTGCACAAAGTTATCAGGCAGTGGTTTTACATCTGTAGTGATAAGAGATTTCTTCATGTACTGGCAGTTTTCCTGTCTGCTTCTGGTGCACGGTTCAGATTGTGGATATTGTAGTTTAAGGGACTTACTTAAATTGATCTTACCGGTGGCATTTTTGATACTTTGTTGTATTTGGTATTCTCCTACTTAGTGTCCTAATTTTAGGCAATGTCCTTCACTAAGTACTTTTTAAGATGGAAGATACTATTCTACCACTCTCCAGATTGCTTTTGTAACTAATATTTTCTCCTGTTTTGTTTTGACATTGGTTGAAAAATGTGTATAGCTGCTGCTTGACATTCCTTTCCTCTGATTCTAATTTAGATCCAGTCAATTCTGTTTCCTCTTGTTACATATACAGCATATTGAAATAATGTTGTTTTTTTTTAATTTTACTTAGTTGCTTTCAGTCTTGTTCTCTCATTAATTTTGTGACGAGCCCTCAATTAGTTTTGCTTGTTCATTTTTAATTTTTTTTTTAATGGAGTAGCTTACCAGGGTACTTCCCCCATTTTTCTGTGAAGTTTACATATATGCCCAGTTCTCTTTTTTCCTGGGCAGTGTATGTGCAGTTACCTTTGTCCAGACAAGTACTTTCCAACAGTATTTCCTCTTACTCTGGATCTGTTGTGTTCCTTCTCTCCACAATTTTTGTGGTTCCTAACCCTATAAGACTAGTGGTGTGCTCAGAGCATCAGCACCATTATCTACAGAACAGGGAAGTCACTGTTACTATTCAACCAGTATGATAATCTAACAACTACATGTTTTAAGTCAAGTCAAATCCTATTTGTCTTTGCTTGTGAGAGGGGGTGTCCTTAATGAGCACTTTTGCATTTCTGTCTCCCAGCTGAAGTGGTTTTTTTTACTTTAATTTGTAGAACTGGTAAGGATTGGAGAGAAAATAGACTCTAAATAATGCAAGAACTCCAGATATCTGGTGCAACAAAGACAAAACATTGATACAGAGACAGGAGGAAAATAAAGTTATTTGAGGAAAACCCAAGAAAGATCCTAAGTGTTGTTGTGAAGGCAGGAAATGTATTTTGGGAGGGGTGGAAAGAAGACACAGCAGATGGCTTTATTTTGAGGAGTTTTGTTTCTCACTTCAATACTCTTTTCTCTTGATGTGTTTCAGTCCTCTTCATCATCTTAGAAGTGTATGGTAAGCTATTATAATTTTGTTATCCTTTTTAGGGATGGTTTAAATAGAACTTTGAATTAATTCAGTGTCTGCAGTCTTGCTGCTGGCTTTGCAGGGAATATATTGAAAGTAGTGAAGAAACAGGACACTTTGTTCTTGCCAAGGTGGTGCATTTCTAAAGCAACAGAACTGGGAGAAAGAATTGGTTTTGAAGTGATGAAAGTAAACAAAAGAAAGCTGAGGCCATGTTTTGACAGCTAAAGTCTGTAAATAAACATTGCCTCAAAAGAGGGGTGTGTGTGTGTTTGTATACAGAGAAACTTCAGGTTATATAGCTTTGATATACAACTTGAATTAGTATTTACTATACAGAAAATTTCTGCTAATATGAGTTAAAAGAGCATGTGTAACTTTCTGCATAAAACTAACTTTTTTCTTTCCCCTGGTTCATTAGTTGAATACAATCTTTAGATTTGCTTTTTTTAGTGCTTTCTTATAACCTTAGAGAAATAGTATTCATACTGGGCTGTTTTTATATAGTGTGATTGAAATATTTTTCTCCTTTATTTGTTGTTCTCGTCAGATAAAATCTACAAACTACTAAAGATTCCTTAAGATACACTTGCCTTGAACTCTACTGCTGTTGCATCACAAAAAATATGTATTTGAAAGGTTAACATAAAGGTAATCCTGAAGTTGATGTGTACCATTGGTGCACTTTTTCTTTCTAAAGTGACACTCAGTTTACTCTCAGCAATTTGCTCACGTAGATCTTTGGCTAAAGCAGTCCTTCCCCTTTGTTGTGCAACAGAATTTGAAAGGTAATATGGGCATGTCCTTTGGATATCAGAGTTGAATAATAGTTCCCGCCAGTGAGGCTTGGTGTGTGCAACCTTTCTCCTTGGGAGAAAGAAATCTTTGAACGTTTGGTCTTGCAACACTGGACCTTAGCTGGAGAAACAGGAAACAAACACTTCAGCTTTGTCCCAGATCTACATTGCTCCTTCTGTCTGTGGCCTCTTCCTTTTTCAGATGCTTTCTTAATTTCTGTCTTGGAAGCCAAAAGTAACTTCATGCTTTTCTCCTAAGAGTTGAGTCATTTATCAGCTTCTCCTTTGCCAAATAATGTAGTGAATTCCATAACAGATTTCTCCTGTCTGAGGCCATTTATTGCATTGTCCACTTGCTTTTGTCTAAGTCCTCTTGATTCATTACTTTGTCTGTTTTATGCAGTGTCTGCAGTTCTAGCTGTTAGAAACATGTTGAAGACTCTGAATTCAGAGTGCCCAAGGTCTTGACATACTGTTTTGGATTGTAGCCTGTATTCACCTACAAATAATACTGCTTGCAAATTGTATCTGTTGGGTCATATGCAGGTTCGGGGAACCCCTTTAATAGGGGCTATAATGTATACCTGAAATGCTGGATCATTACAAAACCAGTTAGGATAACTGGAGCTCTTGGGACCCTTCTGTACTCCTTGTGCATTGTGAAGAGTGGTGCGTTGTTGGAGAGTACGTTTTAGGTTTGTCCCGAGGTATGCTGGCATGGTGGGCTAGATCTTGTAACTACTAAAAATAGCATCGTTGACTAACTCTTGGGGTCCTGTGACAGCATTGGGTCTGTGGTTACTGATGATATGCTTCCTAGAGGATATTTGATTTGTAGTTGCTAATCTCTGGAGAAAACTGTAAGATCCTTTTCTTAGGGAAAAAAGTCTTTAAAAAAAAAAAACAAAGAAAACCAAGCAAAAATCTCAACACCACCGCTCCCTGCCCCCC
>VXBZ01005570.1:1363435-1444457 GCA_013399135.1 Heliornis fulica
GGAAAAAAAAAGCTCTATGTTCTCAAAAGTTAGAAACGTCTGATAGCAAGGCTGTATTGAGTAGGACCAAAGGAAAACTGCCTGGGACCTTCAAATATAGAAACTCTGTATTGTTTATGTAAATTAGCTTTCTGAAAATCAAATACATGACTAATGACTAGTAGCGTTTCCTTATGCTTTTCCTTGCTGTTTGTAGTTAATTTTATGTAATTAATTGTGTATTGATTTGTTATTAATTAATAAATTTAGTTAATTTTAGTGCTTTTTATAGTTAACTTTATTAATAAACATACCACACTTGACAGCTGCCTTTCTGCTCATACCCTCAGACAGCTATGGCATTCTGTTGGAGCGTTCAGGTCAGCAGTGAGCATCTGTAGCTCTGGGTGATGTGATTTCCAGGGTCACTCCATGCTTTGGTGGTGCATTAAAACTGAGTTTTTATTCTGGGATGGGGTGACCCTTCAAGGCTGATCATACCGATGATGCTAAGTTGCCTTGGGATTCCCTTGCACGTCTAGTGTTGCCCTGTTCTACAGCAGAACTCTCCCTTGGTCTCTGCTCTGCTTCACTGGTCTTCAAAGCACATGGTATGTGTCCTTTACTATTTACAGTATGCCTGGTCTATATGAAGTCCAGTTATTAATAAAAGCTGTGTTTATTCCTGACATCAACATTGGGCTCAGAAATCCCCTGAACTGAAAATAGTCATAGTCAGGAGAATGTTCAAGCGAAGTACTATTTAGGCTCGTCTGGTTCGTCCTCTCCTCAGTTGTCTATTAATCCTGCTGTTGGAGGTGGACAGATGGATTGCTGGAGCCTTGGTCTGAACAAGAATAAACTGCATCCAATACCAGTGGGAACAGAGGGCCCCGCACCTCCGGGTGGATGGCTTTACCTCTACCCTTTTCCTGATCTTGCCTACTCCTTTGCAGCAGTGAAAGGGAGTGGAGGGGTATGAGTGGACAGTAGTCTGGAGTTGGGGAAGAGAATGAGCTCTCTAAATAGGAGGTTACATGATGATGTGTGTGTGGAGGCAACCTAATCTTATTTTCTCTTAATTATTATGAATTTTCTACTACTGAAAAGACCTGTTGTCTGAAGAAATGTTGGAAATGGGAAAAGTAGGTTTCGCTATATTAGTGTTGAAGTTTTTATCTGATTCTTTAAATTATGCTTTAAGGTATTGAAACATTGAAGACTTTATGGCTTTTCTGTTCTACACGTATTCTTGTGTTTAGCTCTAGGGAAGTTGGTCTTTCTCCCCCCAAGGGAGTTTCCTGTGTATATGGAAAAAATACAAAACAGAAGTGAAAAATACCTCATGGCTTCCAAACCTGCTGCTCACATTTCACTTCTCCCACTGCCCTTCTCATCACAGAAACAGTCCAGCAGTGCTTCCTCAGTCCCCATAGCAATACCATCTATTTAAAGAGCTAGACACCATCATAGCTAATATAGTAGGTAACTTGGCACACAAAATTATTACAACAACCTGTGAACCACTGGGGAAATTAAAAAAAAAAAAATACCTGGTGAAGTACCTCTCTGCTGTTTAGCTTTCAATTGGCAGTATGTTTTATTAAGCTTTCTTCAGGCTAGTAAACATAATTTGTTACCTGTTCCAAGAGTTTTATAGTCATAAATTTAGTATGCGATTCATGGAGTTTTTTGTTTAAAAATCCACTTAAGGCAGGGGCTCTAAAATTGTGTGTAACTCAACAGTTAAGTTGCATTTCATAATTTATTATTGTCATGAGAAATTTGGGAGACCCTAAGCTTACAGTCTGATTGTAGAGCAAACAGTTGGTTTCTGTATTTCTTATGCTTGGGTGAACAGTGTATAGATAACAAACAGAAAAGAGTTTTAAGAAGAAATACTGCTGTTGTATTCTATATTCATGAATGCTGCTTTGACAGTATTTGATGTTTCCCATAACCATAGAAGATAATTTAAGCACTTTAAAGTTGGCAATCAGATTTTTCTTCATTTGTTTAGATTGTATTTTGCATATACTATTGTCAAGTAACAGGGTTTGGGTTTTGGTGGTTGTTTTGGTCTCTGGGGTTTTCTATAAACAGCAGAACTCAAGAACTTGTGTTTTCTATACATTTGTGCCTTGTGTGGTGAGGAAAGTTTACAGGAAAATGCCATGAGTTCCTTCATCCTAATGGCAAAGGTAGCTGTAGTATGGCTGAGGCATATGATTGCTATCTATCCAAATGGCATTTAGAAAGTGGCCAGCTGTGAAACTGTGTGCGATTTCCAAGTTCTGCTTGTCTATTTCAGTGACATTGGTATTTTGGAGATGTCTTTCCAGTCTCCATTTTTCATAAAACTAGCAACTTAATTGTCTTTAAAAGCTCTTTTTTTAAACTTAGAACTGATATATGAGTTACAAAGTTATTGGAAGGATGGCTAATAACTTTAATAGCATAAGCTTAATTTCTTAGTAAACTGGGAAACTAAAGCAGTGAAGGAGTATTAGCTGTTAGTAGAATAATAAGCCTGCTCTGTGGACACAGTGCATCTGTATTTTCCGAAATGCATTCATGCCTTGGAAGAAAAGATATCATCTTTCCAAAACACTGAATTCCAAGTTGTAATTTCTCATATAGGTTATTTCCCATTTCTTTTAGGATGTGACTTTTTTTTTTTTTTGGTGCATTTATCTTGGCTGCACAGACATCTTAATGTTTTAATTCAGGGGTTCAACTTACCTATCTTAGTTCTGAACCTTAATGATTGCATGTGTCCAGCGTGTTCCCATTTTTCTTGCAGAGTTCGTTCTGCCCTGTTTGAAGCAGCAGCAGGCAGGAATTGCAGGAAAGTAATCTCCCTGTTGATTAGTGCCTTCCACATGCTCCAGCCTCAGCAGTTGTGTGTTGGCAGTCATTTTTAAACCAGTCAAAGTAAGAGCGAGATGGAGGTAGTCACTAACTAAAATGCCTTCTTAAATTGGGTTGTTTAGTACTTCAAAACGGTTCTGACAATTTACTTTCCCTTCTGGCCTGATTGTACTTGAAAGGATGAGACAATGTTTTGAAAAGAGGTTGGGTTCAGAGCTCAGCAGTCGGGAGCCTTCGCAACACTGCTTAGGCACGCTTATCATGCAGTAAAATCCTTACACACAAATTTGTGCCAGCACAGGCGTTATTCTGGGAAGCTAGTGTTGTAGCAGTCACGGGTTCAAGGACGAGCAAAAGTTAGGTGCTGTTGTTTAAAACTGTCTGTTAAAATACTAGTTCCTTGAATGCTTGGAACACCTAGGTCAAGTAAAATTTGTCTCAGAAACATTCTTGTTTTCAAGTTGGCTTCATAGTTTGTAGTGTACCTCATTAAGATGCAGGGAGAAGTTTTACCAGTAATTTGCATCTCTGTAGAGTTTAAACTTGACAAACCTGAAAAGCGAGCCTACTTGAATTAAGTATGATTCACACAATTTCCATTTAAAAAAATGAACAATAATAACTGCTTTGCATTTGTACTCTGCAGACTTTTTTTTTTTACTTACGGAAAATGCCTTATAAAAGCTATTTGGGCACAGTGGGAGCACATGTAACAACATAAGAGAACTGTAATACTATAATACCAGAAGAAAGGATGATATGGTGTTAGCCTGCTGACATCCCAGACAAGTAATCTAATCTTTTCATACGGTTGTTGTAAATCTGTCATGATAAGGAGGAGTAAAAGCATATTTTTGGACTGTCTGTTTTAATTATCTTGTTGAGGGATCATTGACCCATTTACCACAACAGTTATTAAAAATAGTATTATATTTGATGATAGTCATTGTGGAGAGTATGGCTATCTAGCAATTTGTTTCTAAGCATTTGAGTTTTGCAGTTAAAAATAGCAATAATTGAAAGGAACTTACAGTTTACATAATTTAAACAGAAATATACTTGTTATGAAACCTCTGTTTTCCTCTTTCAATAATCAAGTATCTGTTAAATGGGAATCCAAGTTTCTGTGTCTTCCCTGTGTGGGAATGTTCTATCAATTATTAGAGGGCTGTAGCTGTAAAAATGAATGTCTTAGAAACATGGAAGTAATTTACCTATGAATCAGTTTAATAATCAAAATATTTTGCAACACTTGAGTTTTTATTAAAACACTGGTTTGTAAACTGCAGAAGAAATATCAAATTTTGCTGGCTAGTTCTGTGACTTCAAAGGTTTAAGAATAATAAGCTTATATAAAATGCTCCTCAGTTGGAGACTTAGCACAACCACAGTAAAAAAGACTGACAGCGAAGAATGGCCTCCAAGTTATTTAGTTGTCCTAGAAAGTTAAAAAAGAGCCTTCTAATTCTCCCTCTTATTCTGATATGTGTGTTTATTGCTGCTGTTTTTATATTCATGGGATGATGTATTCATAAGCTTAATTACAACACAATATACTTGAGATTGATTAATTCTAGGATACTGACAGCTCATTTTGCAGCTGTGCCCAGTTAATGTTAGTGTAACCACATAATTCTTGGGTGATTCAGTAAGGAAACATCTGAAATCTAGGAAACAATGTAGTTTTATACAACAGGTTGGTGCTAAATACAGATTTTGTAAAAAAGTACATGTAGTCACAGGTTCTGTGTCACCATTTGCATCTACTGAAGAGATAAATTTTATTTGCCAATTTGAAAATTACTGGTTTTATGGAAATTGCTTAAGTGCTGATAACCTGTTCTCCACTTACATACTGGTATAATTTGTGAATTGTTTTACAAGTGTAGAATCAGTAGATGAGAGTTGCGTAGAAGTGAGCTTATATAACTCTGGCAGTTTCCTTTTAATTAATATAAGGAGCTCCTTCTGTTTTGCATTTTGAAGGATTACAGCAGTGTGGAAGTTGGAGGAAGAGGAAGAATGAAAGGAGAGGGTACAGACTGTAATACTGTATCTAAAAAAAAATCCAATATAAAAAGATGCCTTGACTGACAGAGTTGCTGGAGGAAGGAGATGATAGGGAATCGTCCCCAAAATCGTTTCCAAAAGGGTTTTTTGTTTTGTTTTTTTTTATAAGTACTAAAACCTAGCGAAGATTTTTTTTAAAATGGCTCTTGAAAGCTTTACTTTGGGCTAAGCACTGTATATACTCTTGCTGTCAGAAATTACAGATCCTAAAACAAAGTCATCAAAGGGAATGCATGGATTGGGTTATTCAAATTATATTATTGAGAGTACAATGATGCGGGACTAAACTGAAGCTATGGATGCACCAGATCTAGTAGCATGGTGCTACCAAAGCTTGGGGTCACTTTCTCCTTAGTTGCTGTTGATTGCATTGTGGTGTGATGGTGCTGATGCTCACTGGCTTCCTGACTGCATCAATAACATTCACTTTCCTATCTTCCTTTCACCCTCCTCCTCCTCCTCCTTCAAAAGGTAGTTTTTGTTCCGTGTTACTGATTTGAATCTCTGTGTGGAATGGTCTGACACATGCTTGAGTTGAGTGCTTCAGGGTAGGTCAGTGTAGCAGGTGGAAGTTGGCAGCCCAGACCTGTGTTTGGTGGTGAGAAATCAGCTTAGCTGACTGTGAAGCCAGAGTCCATCTATGGACTGGAGTGGCTGGGACACAGACATGTTTTCTTACCCTGACCTAGCAGAGGTGGGAAAGGCATTTTAGAGAGTGGTGACTTGAACTGTCAAAGCAAGACTTGTCAGAGTTGGTCTGCTTAAACCTTATAGATGTTAGTGTGCTTAGCTGTCACTGTGCATTACGTTCTCACTGCATTTGGGGTGAGAGCCGTGTAACTATCCTAAGCTAAACTTTGAATAAGGAGTAAGATGGTAAGATCTGTTAATTATGCTTAAGACTAGGTTTTTCTAAGTCATTTTCCTTACAGAATTGTATGCATTATTTTCTTATATATAGTTCTTGCCTATGGGAGTTACAGGCTTGCTAGAATGTGAGAGAAAACCAGCTTAGCTACTCCAGTTTAGCCTCTTTTGGCACTATATCTGTTAAAGTTGAATTTGCTGAGGTAACCAGCCTTCAGCAAGCAAAACCAGTGGTTTTCCTCTGTCTCCAGCTTCCCAGTGTATTTATTAGTGGTGTGACAGATTGGTGGGCTGAATTGGTTCCATCTGAGGTCTGAGCTCTGCAGGTGATGCAGGGGAAGCTGGTTGAGGAGCTTGGCGCTGGACAGTAAGCCTCTTAGAGACAGATTAGTACATTCTCCTTGATTTTCTGCTGATTAGGAAGCAGTCGCTGTAGTAAGGAAGCTCATTGTTTATGTGGGTATAGAGTAAGGAAAAGCACACTGATGAGTGATTAAACTATTACTTTAAAGAGCAGTGGTTAGAGATTTTGAGCTGACCAATTGCTATCCCTGTCAATAAACTGTTATCTCTTTAAAAGATGTTCAAAAGAAGTATGTATTTGCCTTTATGGTTAGTGAGGTTAGGCTGGCTTTTTTAAAATCTTCCTCCTTTGCAAGTTCAGTATGATTCTTCACCACTTCCTTGCAAAATCATTCACTATTTCTGCTTCTATGGTGTATTTTTGGCTTTACAGTGAACAGTGGCAATTCAAAGAAAACCATGAACCTGAAGTTTTTGTGCTTTTTTATTTTTGTTTCAATTGCCTCTGCACAGATGATGAATGCTTATCTTCCAGTTGAAGACGAAGGTATACTGAAAGAGGGGAAACTTCTCTGAAGACTGCATGTTCAATGACTGAATGTTCAGTCATTGAAAGCAAGGTTGAGCAAATCCTCAGTTACTGTAGTGGAAGGCTCTTATACTGGCAGGAAATTGGTCCAGAAAGTCTTATTTTATGTTTACTTTGTGACTTTGATCAAGTAATCAGGCAACATAGGTAACAGTACGTTTATTAAAGTTGATTCCTCATGTGTCTAAAAAAAATCCTCCTATAGACTAAGTAATTTCTGCAGTTATGAGGTGGTAACTGTCAAAAGCACTGCTTTATTACCAGATAACTCTGTTTTTACCATATTACATATTTAATTGCTGAAACGGTAGCTGCTTGATTTTTAAAGACTCACTGGTACTTAAATTATGTTTAGTAGGGAATGTGGAATCACTTTCTTAAAGAATAAAAGTCAAGTTTACTCACAAAATTCACAGGTGATGTGCAAGGTGAGTTCCAGGGGAAAATTTGCTATGCTAGATGAGTAAGAAGAATCCTGCTATCCATATATGCTTAGCAAAGTAGTTGTCACAAGCAGCTATGAATGTGGGATGTTACCTGTGGAGGCATGCTTCAGACACTTTGCCTCAGTGCTTTACTATTATTTTAGTAGCCAGTTTTGTGAACTATGTTCAATTGTCACCCTTTTTCTTAACAGCCAGTGTGTCTTAGTTTGAATGGATGAAGATAAAACTAATGAACCTTATATTGCACATTCCCTATATAGTTACAATGGCTGAGCCAAATTATATTGTGTTTTAGGGACAGGCATGTTGGCATACTGATTTTTCAAGCTGATAACTCTTTCAGTTGCTAAGGTAAGTGTGTGCAAATCTGCAGTTTCCACAGAATATTTTAGCCAACAGTGATTCGATCAGAAATAAATGGAGTCATTTTTGTTACTCATATTCTACACCATTCCAACACTTCAGTGGCATCTTTTAAGTTGATCTATAAATACAGTTAAAAGTTTTACTTCAGATCTTTGGGCTACTAGAGCTTCTAGCAGCAGGTACCTACAGCAAAAAGCAAAATCGGGGAAAAAAATCTCCAGATAAATTTTTAGGCACTTGTTCTTAAATAAGCTGTCATTACAGTCTTTCTTGCCTTAGTCTGCCAGAATCATGTCAGTTCTGTCTGAATTAGAATTATGTCCTTTTTGGAGCAGAACTTCGATTATTTATTTTTTTTAGATTAATGTATAAGTATAGTAATTTACCAGGTGATGGTTTTTTTCCTAATGTAGGTAGACTACTATAAAGAGGTGGATTTGTTTACTTTCTGTAAATTGATTAAAAGTGATAGAGTGCAAGTTTCATTTAAATTGTGGTTCTGTGATTTTCTTTTTATGGAAAATGGAAAAGAGAGGACAATAATGAAAGCAATGTGGGAGGATGAAAGCAGGTCAGAAAACGGAGAGGGAGTTTCTGATTGAACCAGTGACTTCCAGTGAGAGGGCGTGACTAAATGAAGCAAGCTTTTTCTATTGTATTTCAGTATTATTTGATATAGTGCCAAAAGTGTATGTAGTGCTGTACAGTAGAAGACTTGTTTCAAGCATGTAACATGTTTCCTGTGCTGGAGGACTTAAATTATTTAAGTATAAACTGGAGCAGTACAGGATCATGCAGTACAAAGATGTGATAGTGCATGGTTGGTGGCATTCACCCTGGAGCAGGTGGGTCCTTTTAATTTTTTTATCCTTGAAGAGAGGGAATGTTTTGTGTATTGATCAAAAACTTTGGGTTTTTGTGATTTCAGGGGCTGCTGTGCCCCCTATTTCCAAAGAGCCACCGTGCAGTTGGACCACCCATCAATCCCACTTTACAGAGGAAAAAAGGACTTTAGGAGTAGAAATGCTAGCATTATTCATGTGTTAGACATTCCTGATTGAGGTTTACATTTATTTCTTTTGTAGGATGTATAAGGAAGAGAGTACAGTCTTGGATTGGCTGAGGTTGGATCTTCATACATTACATGTGGATGAAACTGTATTTATTTTTACAAATGGGTTAGCTTTTCGTTTAATACCTAATCTTCAGGACAATTTTTTATGGCAATATTCATTACAGTAGAGACCATAATGAGAATCAAGGCCTAAGTGCTGCTCACAGGCAAAAGTGAGAGTGAGCTGATGACTGCATGTGACTTCTTGAGGGCATGCATTCGTCATGAACCAGCCTGTAGCGTGATGGGCGATCTGGAAACTGTCGTTTGGCCAACTTCATTAGCAGAGCTGATCATCACACACAGTTGCACCTGGAGGGAGCAGCAGGGGAGATAGGTGTAATTTTTTCAGCAGTTTCTGTGTCTCAGGCGTGTGATACTATAAAAAGAGTATGAGCCTCTGAAATGCATCACTTGCCTGTATATAGTTACATATGTCTTATTGTATAAATCTAAGTATGCTCATAGCAAAAAGAGAGAACGCTTCTAAGATACGTATATAGATACCACAGCAAGGTAATGGCTTTGCGTATCTTCAGTGTCTTCAGCACCTTTCTTAGAACTGAATAGTAACCACAGCATTATTTTTACTGAGGAAGTAGCACTGCAACTTTTGTGGTTCTGCTAAGTGGAAGGAACTAGTAGAAGACTGTAAAATATTAAGGGTAAGAGTAGTCTAAGGATTTAAAAACTCTTTTCTCAAAGATATTACATGTATAAAGCCGCAGTGTAGGCTGGGTCATATTAGGCTGTGTGGCGTTAAGTTACAACAACTGTAAAGATCAGTGGAAGACTAAAGAAAATGTGTGGGACATGGAGGGGGGTGGCCTCAGAAAAGTAAATCTGTTCAGAACTTTGTGAAGAATGAAGGTTGTGCAGAATCATAGGCTGTGGATCATAGAATGGCTGAGAGAAGAATTACTTCATCACCTGTACTTTCTTTTGACAATATAAGCTTGTTTATTTTAGTTATTTCCTTTTAGTTTGTATTTCCACTGTGATGTTTGTTTAACACTGTATGTGCTGGTTACTGGTAATACAACTGTCTCTGTTTACCTTAGTTATCAAAATGTGGATATTGCATCCATTTTTGTTTTGGAGAAGATAGGATTTTTAGATCGTTCAGTCATTCTTACTGTTCATTGTTCAGTATCCTCATCCACAGAAGCGCAAAATGTGGAATGTTCTGTTTGAGCATAGGTAGTATTAATTAGAATCATAGAATTATTGCTAATAATTGCTAGTGTTTACTTCCATTGTAATTGAATTCATGTATCTAATTATGTAATTTGCATTAACCTGTTGGAAATTGTGTCCTTTCGGTGTTTTTTTTTTTCCTTTTTTTAATTGTGTTCTAAACCTGTAGAACACTTTTCTGAGCTGGGTATTTTTACCATTGGCAAATAATTTGTGCCTTATTTTCAGCTTCATTTAAAAAATAAAGCATGTCAATGTAGAATAAGGTGCACTTAAAAAAATCAGATGCATCAGTTATCCCCAACAGTAAACAAATATTAAAAGTCATGTGAATTGGCAGCTGATTTTAAGGTATATAGACCAATCATAGCTGAAACTACTGTATGAAATTTTGTGGTCCTTTTGAAATGCCAGCTCATGCCAAGTCATAAATGGCCATTTTTTTAATATGCAGAAATTCTTTGTGTTTGTGAAACTACCAGATGGGATAATGTTTCCTAGTGATAGATGATCTTTTCCCTTTGGGGTTGTGTTCTGAAATGTTCATAAGGTAATATGGTTGTGTAGGTAAATGCAGAGGAATATTTTCAGTGTTTGCATCTTCACAGAAATCTCTGCGCAGGAAAATATGTTAACAGAAAATTATTGTTTTAAAATGTACATCTGCTGCTTTGCTTTTACTGTTAATGTAAAGTGTTATCCTAAATGTAGAAATTCACAAAAACAAAACAAGGCTGATATGGTGTAGCTGAGTCTTACCATGTAGGTTCTAGTATACACTGCTTGATCTGTATGAAACTTTTTAATAAATGGAAGATAAGGGATAGCTCCTGAGAGTGTGTTCTCCACATGGGCACTGTTGTATATATGTTGGCTTTGGTAATTTTAGGCTTGTTTAAATTCTATGACTATGAATGTCACTAAGTGCTTCTTCATTTTCTCACTAGTTTGTCTGTAGTAAGCAAATTGAAGCTGGAAATAAGCAGATAATAGAGGATTAAAGGAGAAAAAATAGTCCCAGAATGTGACTTGAAACCATCTCTTTCAGATCTCAGATGATGTGTCTGTTAATGGTTGAGAAGGAATACTTTTAATCCTCAAACTTCAAATGTAAAACAAGAAAACAATGTATTTCACTTTCCTAGGTCTTAGATAACCTCAGTAAACCAAGTAAACTTAATGAGCTCACATATGCTGGTGAGCTTGTAGTATACCACATTTAATAGGTGGTGATCAGATACTTGATCACAATACAACTTTGAAAAGTATTTTTGTTTCTCATGGTAGGACCAGTAGGCACTGTTATGACAAGAGCTGTCTGGTGCTAAAGGCTGAATGTATATTTGAAAGACTTCTAGCTTTCTACACATTTAGCAGCAGTTTTAAAGTTGAGGGAGAATGATAAAAAGCACCTGTAAATGACTTGTCATAATTTAATTTCTTTGTCTAAAAGTCATCTCACTGTCCAATCCCAAACTCTTCACATTCTTTCACAAGTTTCATGGCTACGTAAAACGTTTAGGAGGAGGTTGCATCTGATGGTTGACTGTGTTTGTAGAATGAGGATTAAGTGAAGCAGAGGTTTTTCTTTTGCGAGACTCCTGACTACAGTATTTGAAATGGCAGTATTTCTTCCTCTCCAATCCTGTGACACCTTGTGGCTTTTGAGATACCAGCTGTTTGGTAGATATTAGACATGTTGAAACTTCAACCCCTTGCCAAACTTAATCAACTTGTCACTTAATATTGTTCGAGAGCAGAGGTTGGAATTTCTTATGTTCTTTATTTTTCAGTTGAATAGGGTATTCTTAAACTTCTCTAGAGATTGTATAAAAATCTGGAATTCTTTTCGTTAGGCTCCTGCTTCAAGCATTGTTTCCTTCAGATTGCCTCTTGGGAAGTCAAAGCTTTCTTTAGTCACTCTATTCTCTATTTAATTTAGTATCCTTAAACATTTTATCCCCTATTAAGCCTATGCAAAGCACATTGTAATTGTCTCAAACTCCGTTTGACAGCTTTGTGTAAGGCAAATGGGACTTGCTACTCAGTCGGTCTCGGGGTCTCCTACTGATCTGATTAAGCAATTGCCATATTTTACTTCTGACAACATTGAGGTGTGTGCTTCAGGAGGAGGAGCTGGAACAATTGCACTAAACAGTTATGGGATAACTTCCTTCCAAGAAATTTTTCTTCTGAGCACTCGTCTGGGGGCTGTTTCTAGAATCCATACTGAGGATTCACTATCCATACTGAGGATTCATTATCTCTTGTAGGTTAATAGCACAGATCACAGTGTTTGCTGCAGAACAGCTGGACTAATAAAGAATTGGGTTTGCTTTTCAGGAGAATTTTAGGCCCTTGCTAGATAAATCAAAATCATTAACAAGTGTGTAGGTCCAGTTGGAAATAATGTGACAGGCATTTGGAGGTGAAAGTTTTCCATCGAGCAGGCACTCTATGCCTTTTCAAAATCCAGCACTTGTTTCTGATGTAGAAAGCACACTTTTTTCTTAGTTTTTTTATCGTACTGGGACTGGCTGGGGTGAAGTTAACTTTCTTTGTAGCAGCTGGTATGGTGTCTTACACTGTTCTTTATGACCAAAACAGTGTTGATAACACACTAATGTTTTGGCTCTTGCTGAACACTGTTTGCATAGTGTCAAGGCCTCCTCTGTTTATCACTCTGTCCCATGTCCATTCCCTTGACAGTGATTGGGGAGTGCACAAGACTTTGGGAGAGGACACGATTAAGCAGATGACCCAAAATAAAGTGATATTCCATGCCACATGATGACATGTTCAAAAATCCAGTGGACAGGAGGGGGGGTTAAAGAGGTTGCCCAGCTTTTACTTGGGAACTGTCTGGCCATTGGTATACCCATGGGAGATGGTGTGTCATTTGCTTGGTTTGTTTCTTTTTCCACTTCACCTTTGTTTGTTAAACAGTTTTTATCTCAACCTACAAGTTTTCTTTCTTTTTACTCCTGCATTTCTCTTCACCCATCTGATGATGTTGGGGGGAGGGGGATAAGCAGCTGTGTGTCGTAGCCCCCAATACATGTGATGATCTCTTCATGCTCATGTAAGACAAGAAGGAAGTAAAGAGATCTTGGCTCAGATCTCAAGACATGAAAACCTGCTGTAATATGGTTTGGGGTTTTTCAGGGTAAGGCAAGGTAAAATTTTAAGACGCCATGAAATATGTTACTAAAAAGTTGACAGAGAAACAGTGACTGTAATGTATTTTTACTAGGCTCTGTGTATTCTGGAGTTAAATCTGAATGTTCTGCTTGTCACAGGCTATTCTGGTGCTTCCTCTCTCACAATGTTCAGGCCCATTCTTCTTGCCTAGCAAGTCTTAGTTTGCAGCTCTTGTCTTTCCATACTCAGTTCTCACTCTTCCTGCTATTCCCCCCTCATTGGCCTCTCCAACACGCTTTCTGCTCAGCTTTTATTCCTACTGTATTCAAATTTGACAACTCCCTTTTGCTTTTTTGCTTCTCTGGAGAGCGTGATTTACAGAAAGGTCCATGTTACTCCTAGTAGCTGCCAAAAATTGTGTCAGTCTATAGGCCAAGTGAAGATAGACATCTTCAGGCAATTTGCTAAAGTTGCCTTTATTTTAATGTTGTGAAGATATCTTTTAAGGCCTCTGTACTTGGTAAATAGAGGTGAATGGACTGTCTCAGGAACTGTAAAAAAAGGGTGTTCTTGGCTGAAGGCCAAAATCGGGGAAATTGAAGTTCATATTCCAGACAGGAGGATGCTAGAGCAATTTAGTGACTGCAGATTTTCAAAGTTGAGGATGAATAGCATGTGGGGTTTTTATTATATTTTTAAATAATATTGGTCTTGTAAATGGCAGAACTCCTTTTTCTGATTCGATTTATTTTTTCCTTCCAAAGTTGACTTGACACATAGAAGCATTGGATTCAGCCAGAGCAGTTATGTTTATCTGCAGAAAGTAAGACTGCATAACTGACATAAAAATTTGGTATTTTTAGTGGAGGCATAAAATAACTGATAGATTGTATTTGTGCTCCTTTGTAGATGTTGGAAACAGTGGAAATTCATACTTCTGCAGCCATAGAAAACTATAGTATAGTATGTAGTGTATCTGAGCTAGGAATTTTAAATAGAATTTGGGATTTAGATATTTTCTGAAACTATTCAAAACTTACCCTATATGTTGCCATGTTAAGTGTTTGAGCAAAACTAAGATTAATGTTACTGCACATTAATTGTAAGATTAACATTACTACACTTGTTCAGCAGTATAGAGCAGTATAGAGGTAAAAAGAAAGAGGGAATGGGGAAAAGAGGTTTGAACGGCAAACTGGGAGTTGGTAAAAGAAAAGCATGGACTTAAAAAGGAAAATGGTTTGAAACATGTTGTGGGAAAAAAAGTTATGCCTGCAGTGCAAAATGTGGAAATAAAATTATTGTCAGAAGACAAAATATGTGAAATAATAGAATAGTGGTTGGAGAAAATACGGGCTGGAAAAAAATTATTAAAACAAGTATAACTTGCTAAACAGTGATTATGGTATGACTCATGCTCACGCTCATGTTTGCAGTGCAGTGTGTTAGGGAAATACTAATAAAATACAGCTTGCACTGAATTAGTTTTGTGAACTGAAAAGGCAACTTGACTATGTCCAGAATTTCAGTACAGTACACCTGAAAGAGTGCTTAGTCTTGGATAGTAAAATAAAAAAAAAAAATGGGAAACCAAAAGAACTTAGCGAGCATTCAGATAGAATGATGTATAACTTCAAAATTAGGATTTCAAATGTTTAACTTAACAACCACTATAGGCATAGACCTATGATACATTTTTGGTTTCCTCTCCTGTGTATTTTTGTTATCCATCAAACTGCATATTTTGAAGGTGTAAACAAAGAGGAGAAATACTGAATATAAAAAGAAATTACAGAATAATGAAATCCAGGGAAAACCAACACAAGAAAAAATCTTGCGATCTCTGACAGGTAACTGTGAAATAACTGGCTTATTTTTCAACATGCCAGTCAAATAAGAAAGTTTGAAATAACAGCAATTGTAGCTCATACAATATCTGTCATTTAGTACCAAATCATAGGTAATGTTTTTCTTGTACTTTCAAATGGGTAGTCTTAACATCAGAAAAAAAAAAAAAGCTCCTTAGTCTTTTCTTCTGTGTAGTAGTTAATGATTGTTTTTGTACTTCAGGTTGCATTTTCAATATAAGTATCTGCATCAAGTTATAGATGTATGGAACGAGTAAACCAGATGTACCATTAAATGAAAATACATATAATGCCTTTTTAAAAAAATTTCTTGTCTTTTTTGTCTATCTTGAGCTTTGCAATGTAGCTGAAAGTCTGGCATCCTGGATGCAGTTGCTGTGGAATGTATCTGGTTCATAGGAGTGTACGTGCTGGACCGTACCTGCTAGTCAAGAGTAAAGGACAAGAAAATAATATGAAAGGGTAAATGTAGACTGGATTTTTTTTCCTCCTCATAAATTCGTTACTGGTGTTGGACATGGTTTAGGTTTTCCTGAAAACAGGGTTACAAAAAATGGGTAGTTATGCTTAATAGAAGCTAATGGAGTTCTGTACCAGAACGTTGTTTAATATTTAGGTTCCATTTGTGCTTTCAGCCTCCACAGTATCCTCTAGTAAGGTTTCACAACTTAGTTGAAACCGTGTTTGTAGATGAAAAAAAGAATCAAAGGAAACAGTCTTTGAAATTATTTGGGGGAGATACAGGAAACTGCTGTTCATTGACACCGGGAGTAGATAACCATCAGTCATCTGTCAAAAAGACATTATTGCGGAAATAGTAGATGAATTTAATTTAGAGACAGTAGAAAACTGGACTTAGGTAAATATGAAAAAAGTAATTTCTTCCTATTCTACATCTCCTTCTAATATATATTGAAAGAATAATAAAAGAACTACCAAAAGTAGTTCTTTTTGGAAGGTTCATGTTGCTAACAGTAGCATTATATTGTTTACAGTGACACCATTAACTCATTTTTGGATAGAGAAGGCTGGGGAGAGCTGTATATGATTTATTAAGATATTGCACTGAGAATTGGATGATGAGAGTTTACCTGGTGTATCTCAGAAATGGCAATGCTTTAGCCGTACCTCCTGAAGAGTGGGGATTTTGGTACTTTTCCCTGAGTTGTATATTCAGGATTTGACTAAAGAGAAAGATGGGGTTTATTTCTTGAAGTAATTGCAGCTCACTTGTCTAGATGCCTTGTTAATAAAGCTATTTTTAGTCAGCAATTAGTGAGTGTGCAAGGGGAATATATCTGCTGCACTCGAGTTCAGCATGTGTAGATGATGCCTTAGGGGAGCGTAAGATTTTGTCTGGGAGGCTGGGTTGGGGTTTTTTTGTGTGTTAATGCAATTTGTTGTGTACTAGTGTCCTCATCTTGGATTGGATCTGTTGGCCACAGTACAAGCAAGTGTGGTGTGCATAATGCCTCTGTTGCTCCAAAAGAGGCACAGCTTAATTTTTTGTTATGGTGAATTAAAATGTGCAGAGGGATTGCAACAAAGACTGTAGTCCTGCTAAAAAGCAGCTAATCTGTAGGGATGTTGTTTGTCCATAGAGTATTGCTTAAAGGTAATCTGTTGTCTAGTCAGTGAGTCAGGTGAATCCTCAGCCAGATAGAATGATCCTAGTTCTTCAGGGGAGATCAGAAACTGCATAGGTAGTACCAGGGAGGTGGGATGTGTGCACCCACTCGCACTGTTACACGGGGAAAATGTGAGGTACAGGGCATGCTCGGGAGATGAAGGGAAGCAGATTGAGAAAAGATAAGTGGTAGAAGCAAAAAGCCTTTGGGATAGCACGTTCCCGCTGCCAAACTGCAAAGCTGTTCGGGTTTTCTAATTACCTTTCTGCATTATAAATATGACAATGCAGAGGTACATTACACAGAGAAAAATACAGATGAAGTACTTGTCCAAAATGAAAATATATGAAACAAACACTGCAGCAAGAATTTTAGTTTCATTATTTCATTTAAAGTTAAAGGAAACAGTATACTAACAACAAAGTAAAGAGCAAAAGGAGCTTATGTCTGATGGAAAAATGAATTATAAATTTGCTTAAACTGAAAAATAATTTGGCTTGTTTATTTAATTCCTCTGTAGAGAGTGGACTACCAGTACTTAGGATGACTAATAACTTCAGTATTTACCGAATGTTCTTCTCAGTGTCTTTTCAGGAGAGTGCTATTCTGCTCAGCTACATTCATGGCAGTAACTGTAGGTTTGTAACTTTCTAGAATTACTCAAATGAAATTGGAATGTATCCAATCATCCCACCACCAGTTGCTGTAGAGTTCAGGACAGATCCAGTGCATGAACAGGGGAATTTCTTGTCATGTCATTTGATTATCTGGTTCTTACTGTCCTAGGGAGCCTCCAACACTGTTGGAGGTCAATATTAGGAGATGGGTTTTTTTCACTCTCCAGGAAACATAAAGGGAAAGATATTCCTACTTATCAAAGAGTTTGGCCAGATCATAGAGATAGTTATGAACACTGGCAGCAGAAGCACAGTCTCTGATGACTCAGTTATTTTTAGATTGAAAGGTGTCAAGCTAAGCCTGCTTTTTAATTTATTCCACTCTCCACTCCCCAACCCCCTGTCCTCATTTTAGCTTGTGGTTATACTTCCTTACCAGGTTGAGCAGATGTACATTGCAGATGTACATTGCTGTCTACAGCCTTTTTTTTTTTTCCTTCAGGTCTTGTCTCTGATATTGCTTTAATCTGTGAATGTTTTTGTTAATAAAAATGTTTCTTTACTCCGTAAATTCAGTATCTTATGTTGCTTTGGGTTTGCACGGCAAGGTTCTGGTGGTGGGGCAGAGGGGGAGAATGGTTTATAAGGTTTATAAGCTTCTGCAAGGAGCTGCTAGAACCTTCTGCTTGGTCTGACAGAGAAAATACCAGCTNGTCTCTGATATTGCTTTAATCTGTGAATGTTTTTGTTAATAAAAATGTTTCTTTACTCCGTAAATTCAGTATCTTATGTTGCTTTGGGTTTGCACGGCAAGGTTCTGGTGGTGGGGCAGAGGGGGAGAATGGTTTATAAGGTTTATAAGCTTCTGCAAGGAGCTGCTAGACCCTTCTGCTTGGTCTGACAGAGAAAATACCAGCTGGCTCCAAGATGGACCTGGCACTGGCCAAGGCTGAGCCTATCAGCAACAGTGGTAGCACCTCTGGGATAACATATTTAAGAAGAAAGAAAAATCCATTGCCTAGTGGCAGCTTTTGTAGTCAGAGGAAGGAGTAAGGTGTGAGAAAAAAAAACCCTTGGTTTTACACACCAAGGTCAGTGAAGGAGGGGGAGGAGGCACTCCAGGTGCTGAAAGCAGATCACTGCAGCCTGTGGTGAAGACTATGATGAAACAGGCTGTTCCCCTGCAGCCCATAGAGGATGATGGGAAATAGAGATTCCACCTGCAGCCCATGGAGAATGCTATGCTGGAGCAGTTGGAGACTGATGAAGGATGCTGTGATCCTATAGGAAGCCTGTACTGGAGCAGTCTTCTGAAAGGATCTGAAGCCCTGTGGAGAGAGTGGCCCACACTGGAGCAGGTCTCCTGGCGGGACTTGTGACCCTGTGGAGAACCCACACTGAACCAGTCTGGTCCTGAAGGACTGCACCCCATGAGCAATAACCACTCTGGAGCAGTTTGTAAAGAGCTGCAGCCCACTGGAAGGACCCATGTTGGAGAAGCTTGTGGAGGACTGTCTCCTGTAGTAGGGACCCCAGGCTGGAGCAGGGTCAGAGTGTGAGGAGTCCTCTCTCTGAGGAGGAAGCAGAGGCAACTTATGATGAACTGACCACGGCCCCCATTCCCTGTCCCCTTGTGCTGCTTTGGGGGAGTAGGTAGAGAATTCAGGAGTGAAGTTGAGCCTGGGCAGAAGGGAGAAATGGATGGAGGTGTTTTTAAGATATGGGTTTATTTCTCATTACTCTGTTTTACTTGGTAATAAATTAGATTGTTCCTAAGTTGAGTCTTTGTCCATGACGGTAATTAGTGAATGATCTCTACCCGTCCTTATCTTGACCTACAAGCCTTTAGTTACATGTTGTATTTCCCCCTGACCAGTTGAGAAGGGAGAGAGATCGAGCAGCTTTGTTAGGCACCTGGCACACAGCCTGAGTCTACCCACCACATGTAAATAAAGGCTTTTGTGAAAACTCTTAACCTAGTGTAAAGAATGTACTCAGGATCAATGTTAAAGGACTGAAAGAAGTACAGCTGTCTCAAAACACTTCATGGCTAAAAAATATTAAGTGTATAGCAAGGTATTTGTGGATCATGCTTGGCTACATTCCACGAGAGGTAGATTTTCTTCTTCTGAACCAGCACATATGAAATACATTGTCATCCTTTCTGTAAGAGGTCCTTAAGGAAAAACAGATTTCTGGGAAATTGTCATGTTGGGAAGACTTCCCTGTGAATTGTCAACTCAAAATTAAGACTGTTAATTTCTGAATGTTGATAATGACTGCTTTTTGTTGTCACTTCTGGTCAATGCTTTGTCAAAGATCCTAGCTATTTACATACTTGTGATATCTGAACATTTCAAAAGTGATTCAGAGAGAAAGTAAATACATCCTAGAAAAGAAAGTTATCTGCTTCTACTACTGTGGTAAATGCTGTTGCAAGGAGGTGGCTAATATTTTAACTTAATCTAGAAAATTACGAAGAGACACCAATTTCCAATACATTTTCAAAATTTGTAAAATTGGGGTAGTATTTCATTGTAAATCAGTGACTAAATGCTTGTGGCTTAAATAAGCAAGATGTTTTTTTGTGTTGTGTTTTTTTTTTTCCAGGAAATTTGGAGAGCGACCTCAACCGAAACGGCTCACCAGGTAAGCATTAAAGCAATTCTGGTTTTATCTATAGTACAGAATTACTCTTTTGCCATGGTTTCGGCTGGGATAGAATTCATTTTCCTTCTAGTAGCTGGTATAGTCTTGTGTTTTGTATTTAGTATGAGAATGATGTTGATAACACACTGGTGTTTTCACTTGTTGCTAGGTAGTTGTAAGTGTTTACATGAAGTCAAGGACATCTCAGGTTCCCACACCCTGTGAGGTGCACAAGGACCTGGGAGAGCACAGCTGGCCCAGGCTGGCCTGCGCTGTATAGAACTGGGGAAGCAAACCTGGAGTCGGGATCGGTGCTCAGAAGCAGACTGGGCATCTGGGTGGTTTCTGATTTGCAGGTGATGAGCAATTATTTTGTGCATCACTGGATTTATATTACAATGTCATCATCTTTTGTTACCCTATTAAACTCTTTATCTCAACCTGCAAGTTTTTTCTATTTTCTTCCCCATCTTTTTGTGGGGGTCAGGTTGAGCAAGCAGCTGCATGGTACTTAGTTACCCAGTTAGAGTTAAACCATGACACCTTTTAATTGTAGAAGGATTTCTAAGTTTAAAAATTGTAGCTTGCTAATCCTAGAATTGCAAATACCAATGGTTTTCAACTACTGTATGCAATTGGCAGCCAGAATTAAAGTTTTCAACAGTGAGCAGCATGTTTTTAATATGATATTCAAAATGCCTCTTCAGAATTGGTATTATCTTCACATATCAATTCTTGTAGGCAATTCAGTAGGATGTAGTTTTGTTTGTAGCTTAGTTTTGTGTGACCAATAATGAGCTGGATTTCTTTTCTTGGGTAAAATTGCTTTGCGTGACCTTTTAATGAAGTTTTTTTTTAACTGTAGTGACTCCAGATTTGATGTGCAGGATTTTAGCTGCTAGGTGCACCAGGTGCTCTTTCATGTCAGTGCAGGGTAGGCATCTGGGAACTGCTAGCCATCCTTTAAAGCAGGAACTGGCAAACCTTGGCTATACTGATAGAGCTTCAAAACAAGCAACAGATTTATTTTTTCCTCTGAAGAGAAAAATGCTGAAATAGTGTCACACAATTTGAGTACTGTTTGTTTATGTAATGCTTAAAAAACTTATCTTTTAAACCCTTCAGTGCATTAAGTTCAATTGGAAATTATTCTGCTTTTAGTGTTTGTGAAGTCAGTCCTGTTTTCTAACAATCTATTTATTCATCATTCTGCAAGCTCCAGCAGAACATGACTTTGTTCATATTGTGCTAGATGTTTTGAGATGTAAACTGTAATAGTAGTACCTTTGAGGAGAGTTTTAACATTTAATAATGAAAAAGTCATATAAAAATTGCAACAGCTGTGTTTATAACAGTGGGAGGGGTTGGAGGGGAACATTTCTAGTTCTCCTAGGAATTGGGATTGTCTAAGTTCACTCTAGCAGTAAACCAGTAGAATAGGCAGAATTTCTTCCTAATGCAGTGCTAAATAAACATTAGATAGTAGTTAGTGTTTTTGGGAGGGGGTTGTTTGCTTTGAATGGGTATTTTTAAATGGTATTCAAGTCAAAAGGTTTTAGTATGACAGATGTTCTTAATTTAGTATGACAGTACTTTTAATAGAGTATTTCAAATTGCCAGGTAAAAAGGCTTTAAATGACTTGCAGCTAATGTATCATAAATATATAATAATAATTTTACAATTAATTATGTTTTGTGGTTTAAAATACAATCTTAAACAATGGTTGTAAGTAAAAGGTCTGCGAGCTTTGAGACAGTTCTTCCATCTCTATTTTCATGGATAAACATCCATTTTACTGATGTCAAATGTAAATAGGTCAAGTTAGTCCAATTTAAAACAGTAATTCAAGTCTTATGTCCTGCTATTTACACAGAAAATCTAGCACACTGATTACTGTCTTATGCCAGACATGACATATGCAAGAATTTACAAAACATCATTAACAAAGATGGATTGTTGTTTATGTCACATACCACCACCACCCCTCCCCGCAATCAACTTACTTTCCTCTGTGGAACTGTATGTGAGGATTTCTTTTGGAAAAGGCCTTATCAACAAAATACTGCTTTTTGTCTTCCTTTTTTTGTTGTGGGGTTGGGTTTTCTTCCCCACTGGAAATGTTTGGTTTTCTAAATTTGTTCAAAGGGATTTTGGCAGTTGTGTGCAGCTCACAAACCCCAAACAACCCAACCAAGAAAACCCTTCTTATGTAGGGTTTAATCTCTTCATATAACTTCCTCTTAAATTAATAATTGTGTTCTCAGGTTGATGATTTTTGAAGATGAGTGCACTGGTGGGCATTCAACCTGCAACAGCTCCTCCAGCAACTTAGAAGTGTTCTTGTCAGCTCCGTGACCCAGCTAAACCCTAGGGTGTTGAATTTGGCATGCTGCTTAATGAACAGTTAGATTATTATACAGGTGAATGATAGGGTGTATTGTTCTCTTACTTCTCTCAAGGAATTGCTGTTGGTGTGTTTGAGGTAATTACAGCTTTTATGTGATGTCTGTCATTACAGTGATGGTGAATGATAGAAGATCTAATTTATATTTTTACCTGATTGTACGCAGGAAGTAAAAGGCTTTCTCTTGAAAACTAGATGAAACAGTGAGATGAAGAATGTAAATTTTTTTTGGTATCTTCACAACCAAAAGAAAACTTATGTAAACTTTGCATTAAATTAGTTAGTAACGTAATCAAAATTTCAGAACAATTTGCCATCATGAGAAACTAAATTGGTTAAGAAGACAATATTGAATTAATAGTGTACTTTAATATTTGTGGCATGGTGCTTTATAAAGTTGGGCTTTGAGTATGGTATAGTGGTCAGCATTGATATGATTTTGCATTTCAAGAATCTTTTTTTCTGGAAAACATAGTAATTGTAAATGACCACAGACCCCCTACTGCTAGCTTAATGCAAAATAACTGTTTCTTTTTGCTACCTAATTGTCTTAAAGTCATCTTGACCCTGTTAATGGTTGCCTTGTTGAATTACGGGTGTTTTAAGGCTTTTTTTTCCTAAAGCTGGTTTTGGATTAATATAATTTCAAATAAAGCATAAAGAACCTTCAGAGCTTATTTTGTCTTTTACTTTTTAGGGAAGCAATGCGAAATTACCTAAAGGAGCGAGGTGATCAAACAGTGCTAATACTCCATGCAAAAGTCGCACAGAAATCATATGGAAATGAAAAGAGGTAAGTGCCTGCTCTTTGCTGGCTTCCTTATACAGCCCCCAGCTAGGGAAACTATATTGAGGTGTCTGGTGCATAGTAGTGCTTTGTAGTAAAATCTGAGGAATTCTGCAGTCTGCAGAAACTTAAAGCAAAATCACTTTTCATAAAGTAATTATTTATCTTGTACCAATAAATAATTCCGTGGTTCTAAATGCTGCTAACTTGTGACATTCAAAGTACTGGCTTCTTTGTCTGTGGGTGAAGTTTTTCTTCTGTTGAATTGAAATGGCGTTAATTTTAAATCTTCCATTTTAAGTCTGGACTAAATAAGTTGACTGTTTGTAGAGGAGTTTTCCCTGAGTTTTTCAATTTCATAGGAGTGGGAAATTGATAGCCTCAGTAAGATACTCTTCTGTATCAGATCTGTGATAGTTTTAAAAAGAATGAGGGGTCAACCATAGCTATATTTACGATAAACATTCTCCAGTAAAAATCAATACAGTGCATAAGTTACAATAATAGGTACTTTTATATGGGACAAACTACAGGCAAATGTGAGAATTAATGCTTTTTAAGCAAAGGTGAACTTTCTGCAGTCCTTTCCATGATGTTTTTGTTGCATGACTAGTAGAAGCAAATAGATTGATCCTTCATATGCAGTTTTCTAGTCCTCTCATACAGAAATAACAACTGTCTTTTAGCACAAATGACATTTTTTTACCTTGAATTTCACGTTTAAATACTTTGTTGTATTAATATTTGTTCACCACAAAAGACCACATATTCTGTGCATGAATGGTTTTGAATTTTAATCTTTCTATTGCCACTGTTGTGTAAATTGTAGAATCCTAAAATGGTTTGGGATGGAAAGGACCTCAGAGATCATCTAGTTCCACTCCCCTGCCACGGGCAGGGGCACCCTCCACTAGACCAGGTTGCCCAAAGCCCCATTCAACCTGCTCTTGAACAATGCCAGGGAGGGGACAGCCTTCTCCAGACAGCCTGTTCCAGTGCCTCACTACCTTCACAGTGAAGAATTTCTTCATAATATTACGTCATCTAAATCTCAAAGCCCTTGTCCTAATTCCATGCCCTTGTAGACAGTCCAGCTATCCTGTAGGCCCCTTCAGGTACTGGAAGGCTGCTCTAAGTTCTTCTCAGAGCCTTCTCTTCTCCAGGCTGAACAAGCTCAAATCTCTCAGCTTGGCTTCAGGCCTGTTACATTATTATATTTTTTTTTACAGTATTCTGGGATATGCTATTTTAACATACTTATGTATGAAAGTGTTAGAAAACAAGGATGTTAGATTTAAGCCTGCAGAGTTCTGGGTTTGTTGCTCCTGATCTGAACAGCACTTCCTGATGTCTGTGAATCGGAGAGATCCAGACTATCGTTTCGACTGTTACTCAGTATTTGGTGCCAGAGTATGTGACTTGCAATATGTGTTGTCTTTTCTGTTAGCCAGTGTCTCAAGTGCATCCTTTTGGGCAGTGTCCAGGGTCTGCAGCTCTGTGGAATTGTTTACTCAAAATGCTTTTTAGATATTTCTGAAATTCTTGGTGATAATGAAATGGGAAATCAGTGAAAGTAGAGGGGCACAGAAGCAGACAAGTATGCTGTTCATCTGATATATAATTATACAGCCCTCTTACTGCCATGCTTAAATGCAAAAAGGGTTGCAACTCAAGACTTATTAGCAGTAAATGATAACTTTAAGCCTTTGCAGCAAACTTTACAGACAAAATATTTTATCATTACAATGTAGGACCTTTGTTATCTTCTCAGATTGTATTGTCATTCAAGAATTGGATAGATAACTCATCGCTGCAGGTGAGTTAGGCTTACTACTCGGAGAAAATGAGGGGTGTTTAGAAAGTGACTTTCTAAACAGTGTATCTGTAACTTCAGTTTGTTCTCCTAGGGCCAGAGCAATTTTTGTGGGCAGGAATGATGGAGACAAATTGTATGAAAAGAAGGGATCAAATGAAAAGATTAAGTATATTTTGATTATCAAAGTTCCATTACTGTTTGGAAACTGGCATCAAGTGTTGTGAAGAATACAGGGAATACCTTCAAAATTGTTACTTGGCTAACAAGTTCTGAATGCTCCTATGTGCAGGTCATAGCATTACCATAAATTTCTGTTGCCTTGAACATATGTGTGCATTTAACCGGGTGCTGTTAAAGTCACTGTGCCAGATAGGTTACCTAAATACTACTAATGTTTCATAAACCAGACACTAGTTTCTGACTGCTTGAAGTGACTGCTAACTAGAATTAGAGATTTTTGTGAGGTGTAGTTCAGATGTCTGTCTCAATACAACTGCATTTGTTCGTGAAAGGTATCTCAGATTCACCTCTCTAAAAAGGGGAAGTGTGTCAGATGAGTGGAAAGAATTTCAGGGCTTTACAAAAGATGACTGGGAATGGAAATGTTTGGATGTTCATTATAAAATAATAAGATGGTGGAATGATTGCCATTCTGTTATGGGTGTGAAATGACAGTGTGGAACACCTACTAAGATTTCATTCTTCAGTTTAAAATATTTTAGCGTGTCTTATGCTTTAATATGCACCATTTAGACTCTCTGGTGCTCTTCTTAAGTTCCCAGACTGTTAGCTTTAATAATGGTATCCTGTTTTTCTCTGTATAAAGAAAAATACCAGTTATCAGATCCTTGGATCCATGTGTGCCCTATGGTACTGAGTGATGAATTAGATGAATTAACTTCTTTCTTTTTTTTTCTTGTTTCTGTTCTATTCATAGCAGAAAATGCCCTTTGGTTCTTTATATTGCTGGACTGAGCAACATTAGTAAAGTTTTAAGGCTTCTTTATACAACTGGTCAAAAGAACTTTCAACATTTTTACACTAAATTCCATTTCTGAACTAGAAATTCTTTTCATACATCCGCTTTGTAGCGAGAAACCAATTTCATACATGTTTTTATAGAGAAATTTCATGTTTTTCACAGGAATTCACTGTGATATGGATGATATGTTGTTTATTTTTGATCCATAAAGGGTAAATTAAATTGCATTATCTTTGTAACTAAGAGTTCAAGTTAGAAAAGGAATTACTTCTTAAAGTTGACATGCAAATATAGAACCTAAAAAAAACCCTAAACAAACTTTCACCGTTTGTTCTAGTCTTCAAACATTGTTTGCTGTGATGTCATAGAAAATATTTATCGTCAATAAACTTTGCATGGTGTAATTAAAAGGTTAGCACAATAACTACCTTTCAGTGTTTTGATGAGGCTTAGTAGATGGTGAAATACTCTCTTGAGAAGTCATTGTAGACAGGACAGATCTCACGTAGTGTGGCCTGGTCTAAACTGGCCTCCCAGAAACACAATTCCAGGTTGTTGCCACACAGATGGAAGACCTGGATTAATTTGAGAGTGTTCTTAATACTTGTCCCTAAATAGCAGTAATGAAAGGAGGTGTCTTTCTTTTTTGAGTGGACTCTTCTTAGCCTTGCTCTTCACAGAGTTAATGTTGCATAGTGTAATAAAGAAGCCAGGAGGCAAGAAGCTCAGGGCGGGACTTGAGTTGCATTTAAGACTTTTTGCCTGATTTTTCCTGTGGGATGACTGCCATATTTCTAAGCTGTAATTCTAAATTTAGCTGATAGAGACTCAGGTGATGTTTAGTCCTGATGACTGTGGTTGTTTAGCTTGTCCTTGTACTTTTTTCCATATTTACCATTCACTGAGACTTTTTTATCAGTCTGAACAGTGTGGACATTGAACAACTTGAAGGATTGAAGTGTTTTGGATTCTGAGACTTAGTTCATCAAAGACTGTGAGCCATATTGGTATTTGTGGATTACATGCTGTTCTGAGTTTAAACATTATCACTACTGATTAGCTTGAGAATGCTGTAGTGGTGACTTTCGGGGTTTTTGCTTTTTTTAAAAAAAAATGGTTGTGTGATTTGTTTGGGTTTTTTTACAGTTGTTAGTGAAGGAGCTCCTTTAATTTCTGTTCAGATACTTCTCCAAACTGAGCGTGTCTGCCCTCTGGCTAATGCTCTTCATAACTTCATCCTTAGCACTCTAGCACCTAATGATTTTTCATCTGTGTGACGTATAGAATTCTGTAGTGAATGCTGTTAGTTCATTCAGCATCTAAGAAGGAAAGAGGACTGCTCAGGAGTTTGCTGCTCAGAACAATGCTGGTAATGGGCGAACACATCTCCTGCATTGACAAGGTACAAATAAAAAACTTCCCTGCTAATGTCAACCTGAGTATAATGAAAATCAGCTGGTAGACACCACCTAAATCCTGCTGAAGTTAGACTTCTGTAAGATGAACCCAGGGATGACTTGGGTGATTTGAAAAAACACACTTTTGTGACTAGGAGCCTGTGGTTTGAAAAGAACATTGAGTGCATCAGAACTAGGTAGCAATGACTTAAGCTAATTTTAGTTTACCTACTACTCCTTGCTTCCTGGCAAGTTCAGTTAGGGTAGCTTCTCTGCTTGAAGTGCCATGTATTTCTCTGTGTTGATTAGTCTGAATTGATTGAAGGGAACTGAAGGAATACTGTTCTCTCCTTTGGTGACTCTGATTTATAACAATATTCCTGGAGATGCCAGAGACTCTACCTATTCCACTTTGTGTTGTTGCTTTCAAGATTCAGAAACCGCTAGAAATTGTCTTGCTGTTCCCTCCAAGTCATTTGGAATAAAGGGGAGAATCCTTAGACAAATTTCAGCTTGGTTTTCTTGCCGTGGAAAAATGTTTGGTTTCCATCTGGTCTGATGGAACAGATCTGTCAAAACAGATAAGTGGCAGCTTGCTTCTGTCTGCTATACTGAATTACTGAGCCTGGAGTCTAACATGAGATTAGCAATATTATATGGTCTTTCCTCACTTGAGTGGCCCGTGAAATTATTATGTAAGAAAGCACTATGTGGATGCCCTTTACTGTTTGGAAATTGATCCCCTGACCTTTCCTGGCTAAAATCAATCCAGATACGAGCTTCATTGAAAACTGCCCATAGTTTTAATTCCACTAAACACAAATTCATGGAAGATGGACGTCGGAGGACTTCACAGCCTCTTCTGAGAAACTGTGATTCCACCACAAAGTTTTATACAGATAAGTTAAATACATAAAGTGCTTACAGAGACCTGGTATCAAAAAATGTTACCCCGGTTGATTCACTGTGCTTTATGTCAGCAAGTAGGAAGCACTGATTCTAAATCGTCATCCAGCTCTAACTAGTGTGGAATTGGTTTTGTCCTGGAAAGAAATTCCTGATTGTTATGCTTCCAGTAACAAAAGAGCTCATAGAATTGATCCCTAACAGATCTCGTGTTTTTTAGATCAAGTACTTAGGTGTTTACCTCATGAAAGAATGTCTTGTGTTATTTTACTGCTTGTTCAACAAGGAATTGCTAGTCTGCTCATGGCATAGAGAAGAGGTATTAAGAGAATATGTTATAAATCCAGGGAGGAAATGACATCCTACATGATTTTCCACCATTACTTCTTGTACCAGAAGGTCTGAACAAGCTCAGTAAAACCACCCACACCTGTCTTTCACTCCAACATAATTCTCTTTCTACTATAGGTCAGATTAATACTTCAGAAGAATTTTTACCTCCTACTCAGTCTTACTTTAGTTTTGTGGTTAAAAAAAGAGAGGTAGGCCTTGTAAATCAAAGGTTGAGGGTTTTTTCATTTGTTCCACGAAACATTGTCCTACCTGATTTCTCATCAGTAATACTGGAAATTACTTTACCTAAATTACTTATGGGGAGGTGATTTTTTTTTGTGTCTTTTCATAGTTGTCTGGAAGCCAGGCTCTCACATAAACATTTATATTCCTGTTTACATCAGAAATGTTTTATTAATGGGAGAACCTGTTTCCATCAGTTTTTATACATATCAAAGACATGTTTTTTAGCCCTCTTTGAAAGTCATATATGAGTGTATTCACGGTTTACTCACACTACATTGGATAGAAAATATATGGTTAATCTATTCTATACATGAGTTCCTGGGATTGTAAACATGAAAGAATCAGCCCTCACACTGTATTTGTCGATGTCTGAAGGGCAAGAAGCTGACTCCATAAGTAAAAAAAAAAAANATTCAAACTCTAAATGTTCAGACTCTTCTTGTTTGGTAGTTTTACCTAAACTTGACATTTTCTCGGCTTCAAAAGTTTCTTTGTTCATCAAGTCAGAATTTTCCAAGGTTTTTGTTCCTGCACTCTTATCTAAAAAGAGCTCTTTAATTGTTGTGCCTTGATTTCTGTTCATCAGTGGCCTCGAACTCTTTTATTTGTGGGTCTTGATTGCCATCTAGTGGCCGTAGTTATTCACAGGACTTGATTTATAGTAAAGCTTAACTGAAAAGAAAAAAAAAGGGATTTTATTTCATGTTCTAACCAGTTAGATAAAGGCAAAAGAGTACATGAGGAGGAAAGGTGAATGTGTGATGTTTGCTTTATGGTATTATACCAGCTTGGAATACCAGGAGTTTGTGTTCTTTTTTTCAAAGCATTCTCAATTAATAAAGGTTGATACTAATTTTTTGTCTGTGCATAATTTTTTTCTTAGGAAAAGCTTATAATTAGGGAGAAGCAAAGTAGTGGGATGCATCCATTAACGCTGAAAGAACCCTGTATTGTCATTCAACTTTGAGACTTCAGAAACTGGCAATCTAAGCTTGTTTCCAAAGCGTAACTCTTGAGTAACTTAAAGTGTAACTCTTGGATCTGCTACTTGAAGTGTTTTACTCCAAAAATTTCATTTTGTAACCTTGTAGTTAATTCATAAACCCCATTCGAAATGTATTGTTCCTGGGCGACTGTGTCGCCCTTATCTGGAATGTAGGGATATCTGGCAAAGTAGGGATGACCACCTAAACAGTGCTTGGACATGATCACTGCCCTCACTTGACCCTTTGCCCCTTTGCCAGTCTAATAAACATGTGATTGATTCTTACCCTGTTACTTCCTTCCCACCCGCATATGTATATCTGGGTATATTTTATTTTTCTTAATGTGATTCATGATTGTCTAGAGGATAAATTTTCTCAGTGTAAAGCTAAAGGAGTTTTTTCTTGCTTTGCTTTGGTTTATGTTTTCCTAAAACATGCTGAAAGTTACAGCAACCAGTAGATGAGCCTCAGAATTAATTTCTAGCAACAATTACGCTATTTACATCTAGATGTAGAGTGATTGTATACATTGGGTCATGTAGACAGTAAATATACACCTTGTACTTAAGTATGAATGTTATGATTTTGACCATTGTCATTGCACTTTATCTCCCACAAACATAAGTCCTATCATTTTTTGCTTTAGGGTAGAGAAGCATTTAAAGGAAATTAGCTCATGTGCTGTTTGAAATAAATGTAACTGAAAAATAGGAAATACATTCCTGGTTTGGAGATCAAACATTTGTATTAGGAAAGGGAGAATTTGATTGGCATATAACAAACTGACGACAGAGTTAAACGTGCCCCTATGCATCGTTTGGCATCTTCATGAAGAAAGATGGAAAACAGAGGTCAGGTAGCAGAAGATAAGCAGAAGGCATAATAGCAAGCAAAAAAGGTCTATGCAGTGTTTGCTCTTTGACAGTGTTTTTTATTGCTTACTCTTTCTGTTGATGGTGATTTTCAGATTTCAGAACTTCCATTCTTAAAGGAATAAAGTTTCAGTAACCCATTCTGATGTCATAACTCTGAATTTCAGCTTTGTGATTTGTGACTGGGCTAGTGGAAATATTCTCTTGTGCTGCTACTGCTGAAGTGTTAGTTTTTAGTTTGGAGGTAGTTTATTGTGTAGTTTTCTAAAGTTGACAGTTCCATCAGGAAACATCTGCTTTGCAGATTGGCAAGTTTCTACCTGTTGCCTTGGCTCTGTGTATTCTGTGTTCTAAATTGGAAGAAAAACATTTCCAGAACCTTCATATGACCCATAATTACCCCAAAGAATAAAATGCAGAGTTAAAACTGATCCAGTAAGCACATAACAAAGTATTAGTTGTTTAACTTTGAATAGCTTCTATCAGTGGCTTGCTGTTGATTCATAAGTGTGTATTTCTCAATATGGTTCTGCTTCAGAATGGTGTGAAAGCAGTAAAAGCAAATAATTCTTAGTCCATTTAAGCAAAGTCTTTTCTGTGATAACGGAGGAAATATAGCATTTGCTTCTGTTTGTTTAGAATTATTTAAAAACAATCTGTAAGAGCAGTTTCACAAGGTAATTTAATGGGCTTTTAAAACGTGCAGTTCTTTTGATACCACATAATGAGTTGCGTTCTACAGATTCCCTTTTTTAGGTGGTCATTTTTCAAACCAGAGCCCAATACTTTTGAAAGGCTTTCATAGGTATTTAAGCTGTATGCAGCTTATATCTTCATAAGCCGTATCTTCAATTTTATTGTGCTTTGAAAAGAGCAAAATGAAGTGAAAAGTTTTCACTGGCAATTCACTTAAAGATAGAAAGTTTGGGTTTTCTTTTTGCCTGCAGGGGGTAATTTTTACTCATTATCATAAAACATTTTGAATTATAGTAAAACTTTTAAAATTGTTTTTTTTTTTTCTAACAGTATATGTTAATTTTGTGCATTAACTAAAATGATTATATCTTTTTTCATTTAATTTATATGGATGCTTAACTTACAAATTTAGATGATTGTTAACTTAAGACTTCAACTGTTGAGAATTCTGTTACTTAGAAAGGCATTGTATATCTGTTAATTAAAGGTAATTTTTCTGAATAGGTGGAATGAATTGTATAAGCCTTGATTTTTCATCCTAAAGGTGACTTGCACAAATTGAGGTTTATATGGTGTTTAATGGAAGTAATCCATGAATTAAGTTGTCCCAAGACAAACCAAAAAAACCAAATCCTACCACCTACCTACCTGTTTATGTAGGAGTTGTCTTTTTCTGTTATCCTTTTCCTTTTTGCACCTCAGGTTACTGCACAACTAGATGTACTCATGCAATATTTTTAACTTTGATCATAACTAAATAAGAAAAACACCAGAGCTGTTGGCTAAACTGAAACTAAAACTTACTAGGAATGCATTTTAACAATTTGCAGCAACCTTGAGACCAACACCTTGTGTTAAAATGCTGCATATGAATTAAACATGTTGCTGCAAGTAGCATCTAGACTGATTTCAGTCAGTATTGCTAGAGACTAGATCTTATCTCTTCTGAAGATGCAAGTCCTATTCCATTTAAAAAACTATAAAAAGATTTATACTTGGACAGAATAGATTCCCTCCTTGCTAATGAAAAAATAATAAACATTTGGGAATTATTATCAGCAGTTGTCCATTAAATTGGTTTGTGGAACTGTTCTCTGTGTATTAATTACTACATCATGTTCAGTACCTACAAAAGCAAAACACTGTCATCACTTTCAAGGCCTTTTTGTTTGAGAATCATTTAGGGTAGGAAGCATTTTCATTTTATAGAGATGCAGACTGTTACCTTTTTGTAAGGGACAATAGAGGGTGGTCTGAGTTGGACACAATGGACAAACACTAGCCAGATCACCTTGGGTAGGTGACAAGGGAGAAAGAACTTTAAAACTGTTCCCATGAAAACCGACCTTCATATGAGAAGAAAAGCACAGCATTCCCATGAGAACTGAACCTTCATGTGTGAGGGAAGCCATAACACTGTGATGGTGAGAGATGTTGCTAGTCAGGATGGAAAGTCACCTGCTGTTAGCCAATCAGGCTCATGAGTCCAGCAAGGCGCAAGGCTCGCTGTACGTGTTGGCCGCACGTGCAGTGAGCCTAGCTTGGGCCTGATGCAGGATATAAGGAGGCTGCCTCTGTGGTGCAGGGGGTCAGATATTAAGTGTACCTTGAAGCTGCAGGGGATGCCCTGAAGACGCTGTGTCTGCCTCCCTTCACTCTGATGTGGCCCCTTCTCATCCTGCTGCTCAACGGCCTTGCGAAGATCCCAGAGTTGGTATGACTCTCTTAAAACCTATTGTATTCCTTAAAACGCTTACCAGGGCTTTTTCTCTCACAGTTGCTGTGTGCTTGAACACAGCTTTAGTAAAGCTTTCTCTTAGCACTGCTATATGCTGGACAACAGCTTAGCAAGGCTTAAAACAGTACTAGCTATATTATAATTGGTGCTTTGGTGTGGACTTGTGTTTGTGCATTGGAATCCTCTTAAAAGAACCCTGTTACTTCAACAGTAACAACCTGTCATATATTAAAATGGAAAGATTCTTGGTGACAGTGTGTCTAATACTGATTTTTCTGTGTTTCTTCTCTGATTGATTTGCATTTTAGAAAATATTCAAGACAAATGAAGGGGGGGGGTGTAAACTTGAATGCAAAATGTGAATGGCCTGAGAAGGTTTTGGGTACCCAGCAGTTTTTGACTCCAGAATTTTTTTGAAAGCTCTGTGTAATCTCATGATACATTTTTCATTTTCAGGTTCTTTTGTCCTCCTCCATGTGTGTATCTTATGGGCAGTGGATGGAAGAAAAAAAAAGAGCAAATGGAACGGGATGGTTGCACTGAGCAAGAGTCACAGCCTTGCGCCTTCATTGGAATAGGAAATAGTGACCAAGAAATGCAGCAGCTGAACTTGGAAGGAAAGGTAGAATTGTAATAAATCATCTTACTGCAAAGGGTATTACAGCTACATGGTGCATATTCAAGGAATGCCCTAACTGATTTTTGATTACTTCTATTACACTGCTGCGGATACTGCATAAGTGGTTTTAAAAATGCCTCAAAACTATGTAGGATGATTGAATAGGTGGATTTGGTTCATGGGATTGTAGCAGGGTACTAACCTTTCATTTGTAGATAGTTGATTCAGAGTCAGTAAACTCTTGGGTTCTTTGACAGGCATCACTGTTTAACTGAAGTAAGGTTTTTGGCCCAAACTCCCTGTCCATCTCTCTGGCTTGCATTGATGGAAGTATCAAGGAAGTAACCAAACAACATCTGCTGCTAGGCCTTGTGCATAAAAATAAAATAGCATCTTAATTTAGTAGATTTTTTAAGTGATATAAATTGCTACAGGACTTTTAAATAACGTATTTGTGATGACTTTAACAGTTAGAATAGAACTGGCAGTACTTAAATGTTCAATTTAGCTGGTTGTTTTATTAGGCAGGATTTAATAGCTACCTATATAGTATTTCGAACACAGTCTACTTAGAAATACTTAATATACTGCTGAATAGGAAAAGAATAATAAAAGTTCTTTTTGAGATTTTTTTAAGCTGCTGTTGTCACCTAATGTAAGCAGTTACCCAAAGATAACCTAGAGTTTCAAATCCTAATCATATCCCATGCTTTCAATAAAACATTTTTTGCGAAGGCAGCATCCTGTGCATGCCTAGAGTGCTGTCTGGGTAGCTCTAGTCAAGTGTAATTTTCAGTAGTGCTCTTAATCACTCAGAGGTGGCTTTGACACAGTTGAAGTATCTAGTCATCTCTTTTTGAGTCCTGGCAAGGGTCTTTAGAAGGAGACTAAAGTAGTGAAGTCAGGTGATAAACTTCACAAATTAAATGATCGTCATAAAAGCTAACCGTATGGAAGAGGTGGAAAAAACAACTTCTGATCTGTTTTAGACACTGTTGCATCAGTTTTCCTATTATGTTCATAATTACATATACATAGCTTCTTGAACTGGCTTCACTTGCAAAAGTAAACAGTATGTTTTTACCTACAGAATTATTGCACTGCCAAAACATTATACATATCAGACTCAGACAAGAGAAAGCACTTCATGTTATCAGTAAAAATGTTCTATGGCAATAGTGACGACATTGGTGTGTTCCTCAGTAAACGGATCAAAGTCATCTCCAAACCCTCTAAAAAGAAGCAGTCGCTGAAAAATGCAGACTGTAAGTATTTTACAGTTCTTTTCTGTACATAGTAATTCATTTTGCCTCCTACTAATTTTTTTCTTATGTACTGAGGTCCGACTACAAAGTAAATACAATGTCATTTTTAATTTCTGGGTTTTTTTCTAATGTTTCAAAACTGTACATGTCAGTTTATTTTGAAGTAGCCCGATATAGATGGGTTACCCTGTTGAGGTCTATGTAATAACAGTTAATTATTTAGTAAATATAAAAGGTCTGCCAAATAAAGCTTTATTCTGAGGAGTGAGTCCATGTAGACAAATGCATAAAGAATACTCTACCTCAGCTTTCTGAGCTGTTGCATCTCTTAAGCAGCTGTTACCTGTTCCTTGGACTGTTTTGTTCAGTATCAAGGAGATAGCTTTCAGATTGTGGTAAATGAGTAACATCATGTTATCCAAACTTTACTTGGTCACATCAAGTCACCTTCTTAGTGTCTTATGCCATTTTCATGTTGCTTTTAATGTTTTGCATGGTTCCTTTGAAGTAATTGGTTAAGAAATCTGTATGGTGATATTCCATCCAGATTTATTTGCTTACCGTGTTTTTCAACTAAAGATATCTCTGGTGCTAATGTATAATTGGGAGCATTTTTGCTTTTCCTCCAAAGTTTCTGCCTGCATACCACTGGAGCACCTCAAGAGATACCCTTTTTTTGTTTGTTTTTCTCTCTCTCTTCACTAGTGCTTTAAAAGGCTCTTCCATCTGTGTTGGGCTGGAACCCATTCACCTATGGAATGTGGATCTCGGGGCCGCTAGCTTGCCACATGACTAAAGGCAATCTGTTGCTGTGCAGTTCACACCCGTGGGCTCAGAGTATGCGCTGTTGACTTTGTATTCAGACAGATAGTTTTGATGGACAGTGAATATGAACCAAGCATTCTTCAATAGTAAATATGAACCAAGTAGAAGAAACATGCCCATTTTGATGGCAAATGCTAGTTGATGATTTTTTTTTTTAGGGGGGCAGACTTAGCATTTCTCTCTCTTGAATGATAAGTAAGTTCAGATCTGAGAAAATTTCAAGTTGCATGGCTACAATTTTTACATACTTATGTCTGTTTTCCTTTCAATTGATTGTAATTTGTAAGAATAATTTTTCTTTATACTTCAAATACACTTCAAATAATCATTGAAAGTTGTGTAAGGGCAAGCCAAAGCTTCTGCTCAAATAATCAGTTGTTGGAGAACTATCAACAGGAGATTTCAGCTGGCAAGCACTGGCCCATTTGGCTAAGTGGTAAAATTCTGTAAGCTAGCATGCCTTTGGAGAGCAGCCACTGTGTATGTTATTCCACTTGTAATTTTGTGATTATTTTTGGTCTGTCACAAATATAAGTACTTTCTAAATTAACCAATAGTGGAGAATTATTTCCTGATTTCCAGTATTCATCAGGTTATTTTGCTGTATTTGTGACTTTTCTATTTAATGATGAAGTAATTTTATAATCTCAAGTTTGTATGTATTCCTTGCAGTATGTATTGCATCAGGGACAAAAGTGGCACTATTTAATAGACTTCGATCCCAAACAGTTAGCACCAGATATTTGCACGTAGAAGGTGGTAATTTCCATGCCAGTTCACAACAGTGGGGAGCATTTTACATTCACCTCTGTAAGTAAAATTGAAGCAATATATTTTTTTCATCTCCCTCCCCACCAAAATTGTCCTGTATTTTTCCCTCCATAATAATTACATATACGAGGAGTGTATATTTGATGTACAAATATACACTGAGAGTATGTTTGATGTAATAGTGTGATGTTAAATGTTCCTCCTATTGAGGAAAACAGTGATTAAAACAAAATGAAAATTCCTGTTTCATGCAGTGGATGATGATGAATCAGAAGGAGAAGAATTCACAGTGAGAGATGGCTACATTCATTATGGGCAGACTGTCAAACTTGTATGCTCAGTTACTGGCATGGCACTCCCAAGACTGGTACAGTTTAATTTCTTCAATGCTGTGATTAATTTGTAGATAGCTACTTAGTGTAATTGTGTAGTTAGGTTTGCATTGTTTACAATTTTGGGCTTTGTATGTTTCCTTTAGTAATAGATGTTTTATCTGGAAAATGGCATTCATTTTAATAAAAGCATATTTTTACATGTGCAGATTAATTCCATAAGCAGCAAACAGCTTGTAAAATAAGCAGAGTTTTTCAGAAATCAAACCTGCTAAAATAGGTTAATCTGCAAGGTGTCAGTAAGAAAATGAATATTTTAAAAATAGTAATGTAGGAGCAGTGTAGCAAAGCACTTTAAATATTGATATTGAATAGATGAGTAAAGTCTTTGCAGCCAGTAGGATTATTCCATTTGCTGAGTTCAGCACAGCTTTAAAAATGCTCAGCTGACTTAAATCTAAACCCACTTCTGTTCTAAAGATACTTAATTATACCACTATCAGTTTACAAAAGCATTTTGGACATTTATTAATACTGTTTTCCACATGGAACATTGGAAGCGCCTTTGGAATAACTTTTTTTAAGGAAAAGACAATTTCAGCAGTTGTCTTTTATCACAGATACAAAATTGACTATAACCAGTTAAGGTTTGTGAACGAAAAATATTAATTTTTTGCTGGATACACAGTAATGGTTGCTATAAATAAATTTAAGTATAATTATAGATATTTTTCTACAGTTTATGCACTTAATGTCAGCCTTGGCCAAATTTTGTGTGACTGATAACAAGCTGCTTCCTATGAGATCTTCTGTGAAATTGTGGTTTGTCAGTGCAGCATGAATTTCATAGAAAGCTTTGTTAATTTCACTTTTAACTAGAAGGAATTTTTAGAATGTGACAATGTAAAAACAACCTTCTCTGAGGCAGGTTTTTGTTCCCCTTTCCAGACTTATTTTATTAGGACTATAATGAGAAATTCTATCCCAGCATCAAACTGAACTAAAAAGGTAGCGTGCTCAGAGTAAATGATATTAAAATGATGATTTAAATAGACTTCTTTCTTTAAAATCACATTATTTGACAGAAAAATCCAGACCTGGCTACTAATCTGGTTCAGTGTACATGAAATTTAGTAAGAGGATCTCACTTTATTTGTGGGCTTCATGTTAATATTTACTTCTTGCCAGAAGGAGATGCCATCATTTATGACTCCTGAAACCTTATGTGTAGGTAGAAATAGATTAAAACAAATTAAGCTAAAGGTTCCTGTTTTGTTCGCTATTTGGAACACTTGTCATGCTGCCTTAAAAGATGTTTGAAGGTGATGTGATTAAAACATAACTTGCAGACAGCTTATAGGTTAATGCAGAGAACGTGGAAGAAACAAGTTAACCTTGAAACTCATATTGCTAATAATGCCATTTATCATCATTAGAAGTTCCACAGGACATGGTTGGCTTTCTGATTGTCAACTTAGAAATCTTCAAGCACTTTGGTTGCTCCTTCTGCTGATGTTGCATAAAATGAAACATTAAATTTTTCTAGAAGTTGAGTTAAAATTCCAAGTTACAGATTTCCACTGTCTGTAAGGGAATAACTTTTTTAATTTTTCAAAAATAAATTAGTATAACAGCTCTGAATTAGGTCAGCAGGTATTTTTCACTGAACTGCTGAATGTAAGAAACAATTGTTCTTTGCTGTTGTCTTTAAGTAATATTTAATAACCAACTAGTGTTAAGATAAGTTGATTGTTGTTTGCAAAACTCTACTTAAGGGCATCTCAGTACCTGTAAAGTCAATCTTTTTTTTTTTCCCAACTGTTCTCATTCAGTGACCAGTCTGCCACAGACTGTTGTTGATGCTGTCAATGGTGGAAGCTTCTGTAGAAGTCTATTAATACTTGACCTACTGCTCTTTTGTACCAGGAAATGGAACAAAAGTAGATTTTTCTGAAGTTTCAAGTTTTTCCCCCATTCTTATAACAAAAAAGATAAAATATATATGCATGCAGCACGTTGAAGCTGTAGCACCGAGTGTCACTGATACTGTGTTCTTGTTTCAGAAGCATTGAGAATTGTGAATCTAATGTTGGTATTAAAACTGGAGGCATGGAAATTAAAAATTAGAAACAGCAGAACTTTCATGTTTTCTATTAACAGCACAGATGTAGTCTTCAATGTAATGAAATACAGAAATTGTCCTAAATATATATGTACAATTTTTATTCACAGATAATTCGAAAAGTAGATAAACAAACAGCGTTATTGGATGCAGATGATCCAGTATCGCAGCTCCATAAATGTGCATTTTACCTTAAAGACACTGAGAGAATGTATTTGTGCCTTTCCCAGGAGAGAATAATCCAATTTCAAGTAAGTTGTTTAAAACAATTTCAGTAGATGAGAAGAGTGGTTATGAAGTCTTCCCAAATAATTCAAGACATATATGAATGCCAGTTCTGAAGTTGGTTTGAAGAGAGTCTAGTGTTTTCTTTTGAAAAGACAGAGGATGTAAAACAACAGACTTTTATCTGTCCCTTTAAAAATCTGTTTTTATTTCCTCATAACCTTCTTCTGTCAGTGAATTCTAATTTCTCCAGTTGTGGTTGCTCAACCTTGGCTGGATGCCAGTCTCCATCAAGCTGCCCTGTCACTCACCACCTCAGTAGGACAGGGAGGGGAGAAAAATAACACAAAAAAGAAGCCCAAATCCATGGGTCCTGGTAAAGGCAGTTTAATACAACAAAAGCAAAAAGCCACATACGGAAGCAAAAGATTATTCTCTACTTCCCATCAGCAGGTGATGTCCAGCCACTTCCTGGGAAGCTATCTGTAGGGAAGCTACAAAAGCTACGGATAGCTTCACTACCTGTAGTGGCTGCTCCAGATGACAAATGATGTAAAAAAAAAATAAAAAATCTGAGCGTGCCCCCATTTTCCTCATTGCGCAGATGTCACATGGTATGGAATATTCTGTTGGTCAGTTTGGGTTAGAATGTAGCTGTCTCAGTCTTCAGGTACTTGTTTCTTCTGCAGGAGGAGAAATAATTGTCCCCAGCAACAGGAATGAACCCCAAGGAGAGCTGTAAAAAAAAAACCAAAACAGTGTGCAATTGTTCCAGCAGCTTATACAATATGCTAACAGATTGTGGATTTAGTCTCGTGTTAGCGTGCTTGTAGCAGACTTTCAGCATGGTAATTCCCATCAGTGTAACAAGGCTGTGACACAGTTCAGACCTACTTAAGTATTGCAGTTTGTTGGTTTGGGTTTTTTTAAAGATCTAGGAGAGCTCAAATAGCTCTTGAGATAATGCTGTGCTCTGGAAAGATGGGCACACTCAGGAAAAGACTTGGGACTTCCTAAGGAGAACAGTTGTAGCTTCTTGAGAAAGAAAGGTAGAGGTAGGAAGATGAAGGTAACTTTTTAGGATTTCCCTTCAATGTAAGGGAAAGGACAAGGATTGGTAAATGTTCATTTGACTTCTATCCTGGATTGACACAATCAAAAGAGAATATAAGAAGCTTTTTTCATATTTTAGGAAACATTTTCATGACTTGTGGCTCAGAAGGGACTGGTTCTGCTGGTTCTACCAACAGCACACTGCAGAGATTTATCTGTCAATATATTTTCTTGTGGAGAAGAATGGACCTTCATCAAGAAGGGAGAGCTGTGAAGTAGGAATTACAGTAACAGCATCAGTCTTACTATTTGATCTTTCTCAAAGTACTTTATGGGAAGAGCTGAATGAAGAACTTACACTGCTTTGACTACTGCCTTAGTTGAACATCCTGGAATTGCCAGTGGGACTACACTAGCATCATAGAATCCTAGAATGGTTTGAGTCAGAAGGCACCTCAAAGATCATCTAGTTCCAGCCTCCCTGCCATGGGCAAGGACACCTTCCACTAGACCAGGTTGTCCAGAGCCCCATCCAACCTGGCTTTGATCACTGCCAGGGAGGGGGCAGCCACAGCTTCTCCAGGCAACCTGTTCCAGGGCCTCATCACCCTCAGAATAAAGAATTTCTCCCTAATATCACATCATCTCAATTTCCTCTCCTTCATCTTAAGGCTCTTCCCCCTTGTCATATCACTCCATTCCCTTGTAAACAGTCCCTCTCCATCTTTCCTGTAGGTCCCCTTCAGGTACATCTCCAGGCTGAACAAGCCCAGCTTTCTTAGCGTGGCTTCATAGGAGAGATGCTCCAGCCCTCTGAGCATCTTCATGGCTCTCCTCTGGACTCACTCCAACAGCTCTGTGTCTTTTGCGTACTGGGAGCCCCAGAGCTGGATGCAGTACTCCAGGTGGGGTTTCACCAGAGCAGAGGAGGAGAATCACCTTCCTCAACCTGCTTGTTACACTTCTTTGTTGCAGCCCAGGGCACAGTTGGCTTTCTGGGCTGCAAGCATATGTTGTCAGGTCATGTTAAGCTTCTCATACATCAACACCTCCAAGTTGTTCTCCTCTGGGCTGCTCTCAATCCATTCTCTGCCAAGCCCTTAGTTGTGCTTGGGATTGCACTGACCAATGTACAGGATCTTGCACTTGGTCTTGTTGAACTTCATGAGGTTTGCACTAGGACATCCTGCTACTCTTATTTCTGCAGTGTTTATGGAGCCCAATCTGATAAGAGGTCTGAACTTTCCACATGGATAGGGCTTAGATAAAAGGACAACCTACTATTCTTAATTCTTGTAGTGTAGTAGGTATCTGCTCCTTGTACTTTTTGACTAAAATCTGTTAACTACCACATCAGGCTGTTAACAGTCTTTGCAAAATAAAATCACTGTGGAGGCTAAACTCTTTCTACCAGGGGCAGGAAAGAAATGCCATTTTATCTTACTTTTCCTTGGGACCAGAACATCAAGACTGGAGAAACAGTGATCTGTAGCATCTCTGGCATATGCACTCAAGACTACTGTTGAATGCAGTTCCTATAGCAGGAGTCTAGACAGGCTGTGGTTACTGGAAAAAAAAAAGGGGGGGGGGAAAAAAAAAAGGGGGGGGGGGGGAGAGGGGAAAAAAAACCAAACCCCTATGTCTAAATTTTACTTAGGGTGACATAGTTCTCTTGGGTTAATCGAAATTGCCCAATAAGAGACCTTAGAGGCTTAAAGCAGAGTCTGTAAAACATCAGCAGGTCACCTGCAAAACCCTTGAAACTGAGTTGCTGAAGTACCAGCCAAAGCTCTCTATAAATACTTCCCATGTATTCTGGAGAAAAACCCAAAGTGGGAGAGGTGACCATGTTGTCACTGGTTTTAGTTTTCTGATATCTTTGCTGAAATGTATGTGACTTTTACTTAGGTTGTTTTGTTAGAGGAAAAACATAATGAAATGAGGTTTTGTAATGGTAGCCATTTTTACTAAGTTTGGTTTTTAGCTCTGTGACTTGGTAATGAGTCTACAGGTCAGATTTAAAATTTTTCCTCCTTTCTAAGGCCACTCCATGCCCAAAAGAACCAAATAAAGAAATGATCAATGATGGAGCTTCTTGGACAATCATTAGCACAGATAAAGCAGAATACACATTTTATGAGGGGATGGGACCGGTCCATGCTCCAGTGACACCTGTGCCTGTTGTAGAAAGTCTTCAAGTAAGTTTGTTGTGGTTTGGGTTGTTTTAATAAACTCATTTATGTGAGATTATTTTGTCATACTGATATAACCTTCATGGCACCTTTGTGGAGTACTGCAGGAAAACATTTGTGTTAGCTTTATAAATAAGAGAATTACTCTATGTGACAGTACTTCACCTGCATTTCAGAATACATGAGCCTATGAGGAGTAATATTAATGTTGTTCTACATATTAACAATTTTATTTCTTAAAATACTATGTTAGCGATATCCTTAGGACCTCTACTTCTGTTTGATTATTATGAAATTGATTTTGGCTCTTAAAACAACCAATTAGAGATCAAAGAGAGCCAGACTGAAACCTTATTAAGGAAGTCAGCATTTGGCTGTGGAAAAAAACTTTTAAGGTCTCCTGACACATTCTCCAAAAGTTTTTTTTGTTCTTTGTTTTCAAAGCCTTGTGGATTTTTATTCTACATGGTCACTATCAAAACGTAGAAGGTCATTCAAGATATTAAATTAATTGGCAGTATCTTTTAGATGTGTTATTTCTTTACAGTTCAGTTGTGTAGGTGTGTTTCTTTCAGTTTTATCCAGCTGATAGAAGTGGTACTGTTTACTGTTCTTTTACACATTTGAAGATTTTTCTTCAGAGAGGGTGTTGTTTGGTTTTATTAATACTTTTTTTGTGTGTGTGGATTTTCTTGTCTTTTTTCCCAATTTACTCCCTTTCCAGTTGAATGGTGGTGGGGACGTAGCAATGTTGGAACTTACAGGGCAGAACTTCACTCCAAATTTACGTGTCTGGTTTGGGGATGTGGAAGCTGAAACCATGTACAGGTACAGTATTTCCTACTACTTTAATGGTGATTGTATTTTACTGTCGGTTTTGAAGAGTCTGTACTCATGCACATGCACTTCAGTGTACAACTTCTGCTCTGCGGAAAGGGGTCGGGGAGTGCTGGTTGGCATCAGGCTCAATAATGAGTCAGTGCTGGGCCCTGGCAGCCAAGAGGGCAACCTGCATCCAGCTGGTGAGGAGAGGTGATCATCCCACTGTGTTCAGCATTGGTGGAGCCTCAGCTGGAGTGTTGTGTGTAGTTCTGGACCCCACAATTTAAGAATGTGGAGGGTAGCAAAGCTGGTGAAAGGGCTGGAAGGAATGTCCTGTAAGGAACCACCTCATTGCTCTCTACAGCCTCCTGAGGAGGGAAAGTGGGGCAGGGGGTGCTGAGTTTCTCTCCCTAGTATCCAATGACAGGATGCTCGGGAATGGTTTGAAGCTCCACCAGGGGAGGCTCAGACTGGACATTAGGAAGCATTTGACTACCAGAAGGATGTTCAAACACTGGAACAGGTTGCCTGGAGATGTGGTCAATGCCCCAAGCCTGTCAGCATTTAAGACACATTTGGACAATGTTCTTAGATACTGTGCTTTTAACCTTTAGTCAGCCCTGAAAGGACCTGGCAGTTGGACTAGAGGATCGTTTTAGGTCCTTTCCAACTGTTCTTTTCTTTAAGCTTCAGTTTCATGATGCTCATTTGACTCTCCTGTTTTCCAGATGCGCAGAGAGCATGCTATGTGTTGTTCCAGACATTTCTGCATTTCGAGAGGGTTGGAGGTGGGTCCGTCAGCCAGTCCAGGTTCCAGTAACTTTGGTCCGTAATGATGGCATAATTTACTCCACCAGCCTTACCTTTACATACACACCGGAACCAGGGCCACGGCCACACTGCAGTGCTGCTGGAGCAATCCTTAGAGCCAACTCAAGCCTCATGGCTTCCAGTGAAACAAATACAAACAGCGAGGGAAGTTACACAAATGTCAGCACAAATCCAACCAATGTCACATCATCTACAGCAACTGTAGTTTCCTAACTACTGTTGTTTCCCTGGACGTTAACGGACTTTTAAGTGCTACATTCAAGAGAACTGAACAATTTTTGTGGTTTCATGGGGAAAACACCTTTTCATTTTAGGTGGTATTATTTGAACCTTGTTACCTGCAAGTGCTGATCTTGAATATAGAAGCCACAATAAAAAACAAAACAACAACAAAAAATCCAACATCCGAGACATAAGAACTTTATTGAAAATCTATTTTTCAGCTGGTTTTTTTTTAATGGGCAAGAAACAAAATATGTGGCTGGGATACATGTTGAGCAAACTAGAAAACATGAACACAGCATAGTTTTTATGGACCAAGGAACTTGTATAAGCTTTAGTATAAAAGGTACATTTTCACCATACCTTTTTTGTATCACAACATATAGTACACTTTTGTTACCAAATAGTTTATATTTTTTTTTCCTCTGAGCTTTTGCTCTGAAGTATATTCAGGTTCCAAGCCTGACCATGCTTGTATAATCTAATTACCATACTCTTCCAGTTTTAAAAAAATATATATATTTTTGGTCTGTGGCTGGAACTGTTCCTTTTTTTAAACTGAAGTCTTGTGACTTTTTATGAACTGAAATTGTTTTTATTTCAGCAAGTAGAACCTTGTAAAGGCCAGCATATTTTTTTTAAGATTATATGAAGTCTGTGCAAAAGCTTTAAAAAAATGCCTCTGCCTTGCCTGCAATACATGCAATGTATGTTAACTTTAGTGCTCTGTTTTCATTGTTAATAGTTATTTCTGTTTTCCTTTTTTTTTAAATATGTATTTATAGTGATAATTCATGAGGTTCTAACATGACATGAGTTTGTTTTTCTTTTTTAAGTGGCATCTCAAGCAGTCATATTAATGATTGTTCATGTCACAGGCATACATTGGTGTTTTTGAAGAGTTGTTACTGGGTTACTCCCCCTCATCCTTGCTCCGTCACATTGCATATAAAAATGTTTCAGGATCTGTTCAGGTTTTTTCTAATCTTGTACATAATTTGTATTAAGTGTAAGTTAAATGTTTTATTTTGAAAGTGGAATGTTCCCAATAACTTCATTTGGCAGCATGTCTTCTGTCGTGTTGGCATGTAACTAAATACCAGAGAAGTATGTGCTACAAATGGGATTTGTAGGTGATGCCCTTCATCGCTTGAGAGTCACAGCAAGCATGTTTTTCTGCATAATGTTCAGTAAATTAGGCCAGGCGTCAGTGTAACACTTGTATTGAGAATGTGCTTTCATTGTGAAGTGATCATACCATAATAACTAGGAGTAAATTTTTTTACTTAGAAATGGGCAAATAGAAAGTCATAAAAGCACTATGAAGATGTCAGCTCCTCCCATCCTTATTTTCTGTGGGTTTCTCTTTCCCTGCCAACAGCTCGTGCAACATTCAAGTCTTCTCTCCATCATAAATTCAAGTCTCATTTGCACTTTGACTTTGTTGGTTGTTGCGTTTGTTTTTCATTTTGACTTTGCCATGTTTGGTCCCTCCTTGTAGACCTGCCTGCTTCATTTGTATTTGAAAGTATACCCCAGTAGTTGATTTGTAGTCACAGAACTAGGCATAGAGTCATAGGGCAAGTTCTGAAAGTGCGATATTCCTCTTCAAAAGCCAAAATACAGATTTTATGGAATGGTTCAGCCTTTTCTATACGCTGAAGCAAGAGCCACAAATGCTGTGTAAACGTGAGCCTGTGGCTTCCTACAGTGCATTGCTTACAAGCTGATCTGTTGACCATTTTTGTTGGGTTTTCATTTCTGACCATTCAGTCCAGTTTCAACACCTACTGCCATTTTAAAGCATTGCTTCTGCACCATATTTGTGTACTCTGATGCTCCGTTCTTGTTCACTTTAGTGCTCTGTTGTGTGAAAGCAGTGTGGTTAAAGGAAAAAGTCTGCTATAAAGCATCTTCAGCTAATAGTGAAATCAGTGCCACTGTCCTCCTAAAATGTGCTTGTATTCTAACACAGGCCTTCATATTTGCTCTTCTGTGTTACGAAACTTATTCCCATGACGTAGTTGCAATGCTGGTTCTTAGCACTGGTGAATACTGCCTCACCTCATCTCTGTTTCAGTGACCAAGGGCAGAATTCATTGTGGCCTTATCTCTGTTTTAAAGTGTTTACTGGCATTTACTTGCAAATCTGTTTACCTTTGTATGTGCTATGAAATTTTGTTTTAATTGTACTGTGGCAGGAATAATTTCACAGTGTTTTTGTTACAGGCACATAAGTCTCTTACAGTATGGCTTAATTAAAGAGCCACAGATTTTCATCACTAATTAGACTGAGAATTAAAACAAGCGAGATATCTATATAGATATATCTGATTTAGAAGGTGTTGAAGAACAGACCATGATGTACACACAGTAGGCAAACCATTACAAGCCTTTTACCTTCAAAGACTATTTAAAATAGTTTTTCAGAACTTGACACCTGCTTTTATACTCATTATTTTTTCAATTTTTTACATATAAATGCAATACTTTTATATTCAGTTTCTTTATTTGCAATAATTTTGCCCAGTAGATACAATATTCCTTGACTTGTAAAGAATATAATGACTTACCCTAATTTCTGCTGTTCTACACACTACAGCCAAGTGGGTGGAAAAAAAGAGACTCTGAAGTTCTGCTTACAAGACCATTTTAAACCCCATTTTTCCCCTTGGGCTTGTGGATTCATTGCTCCAAGTAGTAACTTTGTAGTCCAGAAATGGTCTTCCAATGGTCATTACTGTTGTTCGATGTCCGGTTTTTCAGAACGATTATCTTCCTGAGCTTTTTCCTGTGGGGTGATACTGTTACATTTATTGGCCTTGTGAGCTGGTAAGAAGTTTTCATGATATTAACGATATCTCGAGATTTTGATAAAACTGCTTTTAGAATGTTTCAGTATGAAACTATTATAACTGTTCAAGTCTAGCTGTTAAGTCTGCTGTTATTTCTGTATGCATAGAAATTGAGTCTGTGTTCAGAATGTTGTTATAGTTCCAACTGTAGGACGAAAAAGCAACTTAAGTGCTCAAATTTAGCTATGTCTCTCCTTGTTTTCTTTTGTTTGGAACTGCATTTCAGAATTCAACACTAGCGTAGTCTTTAATAATCTGCTGCTGATGTTTTTTCCTAATGTTATGCCCCGAGAGCATCCCACAGCTGTGTTAATAATAATGGTATTCTGTACTTCTTTACGTTGCACAGACTTATAAGATCAGAGTGGTTACCTGAAAAGACATGAGCTGAAGACATAAATCAGTGAATTCCCCATATACACAACATTAATGCCAAGTGAAACAAATTACCTGTTGGAAGTAAGCTACCCACTTGTCGGTTAAATGACTCCATAGAGGCCTCAGTCTTGGAACTAAGACACTCTTCAATTATTAACCATATTATTTACTTTCTTTCAAAAGCAGCTGTGTTTATGAGTACTGAACAAATGTGTATACTTTCCTGTGCCAGACTTTTGACTTTGTTTTTAAGCACTGTACTGTGGGATTGAGTGGCAGCTTTGTTAGAAAAAGAAGTATATTTAGGGTTTCTATTTAACCCTTTTAGGACTGAACAACTTATTCCCTTTAGAAGCTGTAAAATAAGTGAGCAGTTCTAACTTTGTAAACATTTTGTCTGTGTTCAGCACTGCATTTGCCCCATCTGGAGGTGCTATGCTAATGTCATTTTTTTCTAAAAATCTTGTAGCACGTGTATACATTCAGTCTTAAAAGGGTTATTTTTACAAACTGTGCACCTGTAAAGTTTCTTAGCAATAAAGTAGAAAAATAAGCAAGTTTTTACCATAATTTTGTAGAATTAATCGCTCAATTCCATATTTCATCAAGAAAAACCCTGCAATATGGGCAGTTTTGAGGATTAAATAAAAGTGAAATGTAAAACCACATAAAAGTGTTTTTGTCAAGTGTACTCTGTGTGTATGTGTGTATACTATCGGGATTCCTTTTTTTTCTACAAGGCTAAAGATAAAATGCCATGTTACTGTTGATGTGACAAACATAAATGAACATCTGTATGATAATATCATAAACAGAGTTATGGTTTGATCAGGTGTTGAAACTTGCCACATTTTTGTGGATTGTTTTCCTGTGTTAACCAAGGAATATGATTTTTTTCTTTTTTTCTCTTGCGAACGAACAGTGAGGCCATCTGTGAAATGAGAGCTACACAAAAGAAGACCAACCCCAGGAGTGGAAAAGTCATCAGTAGTTGTGAGGCTATGCACACTGGACTCCACTTAAACGGGATTTGGAATGTCCACCAAAAAATTTAAATCGGTTTCATTATTGCTTGTATTATTGCTGGAATTAGATAAGAAACTGTTTTTTCCAATAATGTAAAACAAACAAAAAAAGGTTCACTTTTTTATATTATTTATTAAATAAGAAAAAATTAACTGTGTTCAATTGTTTAACTTTAGCAACTTCATTATTGCAAGTAGTATATCTGACATTTTCATCCTTTTCTTAGTTGTAGACTGGCATTTCTTTCTGTTGGTTAACAAGTAGAACTAGAAACTTGACAAACTATTTCTTGCTTTGACAGACTGGTAGAACCATAAGGAACGGCTGGAAATTACGAGCTCCTGTAGCTTGAGAGCACAAGTGATGTAGTCACCTGAAGAAAGCTGAGTTGGGATGTCGAGACAGCAGAGAGAACTTGGAGTGGCAGAAACCTTCCAGTACTAGTTTTGTATTATATAAGGTGTGGCAAGAGCGAGCAAGAGTTCATTGGGAAAAACCCAGATCATTTGACTGTAAGGAAGCAGCATGGATTTCAATTCTGACATCTGCAGAGGTCAATACTGGTGTTAGTAAGGCACATAAGATAACCAGAAACTTCCAGCTGGTGGAGCTTCTGCTGTTTGTAAGAGGGGGACAGTAAGAGCAGATGACATTTGAGAATTACTTTAATGACTCTTAACAGTCTGTTTCTGGAATGATAAATTGTTTCTTCTGGAACAGAACAGAAATTACATCTGAGGATTTGGCAGAGAGAATGGTCACTTGTTAAACTTCAGCACTAGTATAGTCGGAAGAAGCTGTGTGGAATAGTGCTGATCTTAGATGATGAACCACAGACAGGAACTTCATCTGCACCTTGGCAATTAGCTATATAGTTAGTTTCAATTAAAAAAAAATCCTGTTGAAGGCCAGAGTAGAGGCTTAAAAGAACAGTGTGAAATTTGGCTAGAGGAAAGGATTCGTTTGGAGGACTACATGCAATATATGCCATTCTAGAACATTCTAAATCGCAGATCTGGGACAGGCTTCACCTTTTACAGTGCCCTTGAAGTGCCCTAGAAGTACCCTACTCCTGAGAAAGGTAGGAAAAAACCCTGTATGAAAAACCCTGTATGTGCTCAATTAGTGTGTTTGTATTATTTCTGATACTTGGTGACACAAGGTTAGTGTCTGGCCAAAAGCATAACAGCGCATGTTATTTGTTTAAAAAATACTATCGCATTGAATATCTACGTTGTCTATGTTAAAGAGAAATAATTTGAGGAAGCCTTGATTTGCCCTGGAAGCAAACTTGCAAGCTAACTGCTGTATGAAGAGATCTGACGAAGCGGCCTGAATTTTGACATCTTTCAGGCTCTGCTTCTCCTTCAGGTATGAAATAAGATGGTTGAAAGTTTGCCGTCATCATTTCCATGCGATACTGTCTTTGCATTCTAGTCTTGGTTTCTGTACTTTTCCATCTTCTTAAACACTTTCCAGTTTTTCTCAGTATGTGTAAATTTTCCTGCATAATTCAGGAGAGAAGAGTCAGTGTTAAGTAAGGTGAACTACAACTTTTGAGACTCCATGCTGTTGCCTCGCTGCTCTTCCTGCTGTTGTGCTGGGGGTGGGGGGCAGCAAAAGAAATTTTGGTTGTTTTTTATGCTGCTTGTAGTGGAAATTTCTACAGACCTGGCCTTACTGGTGTGCAGGCCTTTGTCTGAAGGTGATGTACATAATTTGGAATCATATAAAGGTTCCTGTGAATCTATCTGAATTTAGAAATTCTTTTATTCATCTTTTATTTACTGTCCTGTTGCCCCCGATCCTCTGTGTTCATTAAAACCTGCAATCTTTTTGGCTTTTAACTAAAATACCTCTGTTCTATTTGATGACTTGTTCTCTGGGAATTTTGTCCACTTCTACCTCTGTGAATCGCCACAGATGTGTTTCAAGCAAGGTGGGACCACATGCGATCATTTGAGCTACTTCTGGGACCTACCTCCACCTCTTACTTTCTCCCTGAGCTTCTCCCCAAGTGATTTGACTTGAGGGCCTTTGACACACAATGAAAGCATAGCCACTGCATTCATATCTTCATACCAATACATTAAGACATTTATCTCTTTATCTGCTATTCATTGGCTATCCTTTATGGAAGGATCTCGTTACAGAAACCACAGACTATATCATCAGGTACTTTTTAAGGATGTTAAGGATGTAAGGATGGTTCTGCTTGAAGGAGGACCCAATTGTATAAGAGGTAGAAGCACAGATAAATACATGGATGTTAGGAAGAGGTTTGGTACTGAGAGAATGGTCGAACACTGGCACAGGCTCCCTAGGGAAGTGGTCACAGCACCCATTTTGACTGAGGTTGGGAAGTGTCTGGGTGATGCACTCAGTCACATGTTCTGACTTGGCTGGTCCTGGTGAAGCTTATGATCCTTATGGGTCCCTCCCAACTCAGGAGATTCTATGATTCTATGTTTTCTGTCTTGAAATGGTTTTAATAGCCAACAGGTCACTAACAGATCACTGGTTCTTAAAATCTCTGGGTGAATTTAACTGGTGTGAGGCCAGTGACTTTTTATATGAGTTTGTTCTACCATTACTTCCTGATCTTAATTATTCTGATGGAATCATACATAATTGGTTTAAAACTAATCCAGCCAAGATGTCTGTGCTGTAAAATGGAATGGGATTCCAAGATCCATGTTGACATGTTGATTGATACATGGCAAACGTGACAGTAGCGACTTCAAACCTGTTTTTTTCGGACTCTGCCTAAGACGCCTTTGTGTGATACCTCCTTATGCATTATGTAGCTGCAGTGTAGTTCCATGTGAACTAAGGTATTTCTTCAGCTGCATATACATCTCATGCAGCACGATAGAGATACACACACAAACCCAAACCAAAGACATAAGTAGTTTGTATCTTGTTACCTGCCACTGTTCTGTCCTCAGATGTCTTAAATTCTTTTTCCTATTCATGTACTTTTTTCTGTTAGGTGTGCTCAAATTTCATTCCTTTTCAGTTCTCTCACAGTTGTGTTACTTTGTGAAAATTGGGAAAGGGCAGATAGAGAATTCGGAGCAATCAAATTTACTGCCTTAAAAAGGGAGGAATCCCAAGACTCCAAGAGTTTCAGCAACATTATTAGATTTTTACACGAAAGAAATCTTTAGGTTAAGAAATGGTAAATGTTGGGTTTTTTTAAATGTACTCATATCTTGGTTTTAATAAAAGGTGTTTCTGTGCTTTGAAAGCAAGAATTGCAAATTTCTCACACTTTAGCACAGTTCTGTGGAATTTGTTTGCAAGATTGAGAAAGCAAGCAACTTAATGTACAGGCGGGGCAACGGGGCAACTGCAGATTTACCTGCTGATGTCAGTGCACGCAGCAAGGAAGTGCTGTGTCCCCTTGGTCCTTTGTCCTGCTCAGATTTGATGGGTGTTGCAGCCTAACTTGGGTAACACTAGCCTTGTGATTAAGTGTAGCTGCTGTGGCAGCACAGGCTGCTCTCTGCAGTAATAGAATGCAGGATGCTGCACAAAACCATTAAAAAAAAATGTTACATTTTGTATTGACCCAGTGGTCAACTAACAACATTCTTGATGAGGTAGGAGTTTATATTTTTCCAAATTAAAATGTCTTGTGGCAACACTGTACTCATTACTGGTTAGTTATGTGAAGTTTCAGAACAGAGTTCCAGGCAAGTTAAGTTATTTCCGAAGGGCATGGTGTGGATTCACCTTTGTGAGGGGATGTGTATCTGTTGTCCTTCTGCTGCACCATACTGCCTTTTACAGCAGGCTGTGCTTAAGGAGCCGTCTGGGCTTTGGGCTCAGTGTGATGTGATGAACTCGGCTGTGAGGCTGACCTTTAACTCCTCTACCCAGTTTCACACATTCAGAGAGTTTTGGACTTCCAGATCAATTTTTGGTAAGAAGTTTTTACCTTGAAGAGTTTTACCTTATTACCTATAATAGACATGCAAATGAAACAATGCAAAAATCGGTTTGTTCTTTATTTAATTTGCAAGTGATGCTGATAAAATTCTTTTCCTTGTTTTGGGAGGATAAATGCAATCAGTGAGCATTTAAGCTTTTAAATAGATCTACACTTTCTAACAAGTGGTTAATTTTTCGAGTTAATGACAGCTTTTTGCTACTTATTAAAAAAAAAGTGCAAGGTGGTCCAGTATTTTCCAAAGGTAACTTGTCAGAGAGGAAATCCTGAAATATTAATAAAGTTAACCTCAGAGTTTGATTGAACCAACCAAAGTGCATCATGAGGAGCCATCAAGTGTTGCTTTATTTTTCTGGATACAGAACAACACTAGCATTGTTGGTAAATTGTGTGTGAGCATGTCACACACACTTGGGTCTGGCATACGCCGTGTAGAGAAAGAAAATTTCCAGAATTGGAGATCATTTATAGGAAGAGAAAGACAAAGGCTCATACTAAAGCTGCAAGACAGAGTAGAGGGAACTCAAGCCAGATGTAAAATTTTACAGTATAAAAAAAAAAAACAAGTGGATGCACAGTTACTTGATTGTGTCACTAAAAAGCAGGTGGTTGAAAGTGTCCCTTCTTCAAAAGCCCTCCTGACTGCTATCTACTGTAGCTGGTCACAGGTGGAGAAAGTCTCACAGGCACGGGAAAGTACTCAAAAGCATTTGCACAAATATGTTCCTCCAGAGAGGGCCAAGGACAAATGTAAGTAAATAACAATTCTTGGCTCAGAATCTGAGCCTGAAGTTGCACAGACGGCTAGATTAGAGCCCACGGGCATATGGAAATAATATCAAAGGTCTTCAGTTTGTTTTCTGTAGTAGTAGATTAGAAAACATTATTCAGGCTAAATTTGGAGGGAGCACAGACACAAAGTGAATCAGTTATAAAATTGCTGTTTGGCAAGTTTATATTCATTTAGAATTATGTTGCTCTTGGTAGAGTTAAGAGAATAATTGAATGTGCAAGGCAATGTAGTCTAAGCAGACATGTAGTTTTGGAAATTTTTATCTGGTAGCCCTGAGATGTATAACAGGCTGCTGCTGTCACTCGTCAGAATGAGGACACAGAAGCTCTGCAATGAAAAAGAGCTTCAGCAAAAGTGTGCTGGAGAGGCAGTGCCTGTTTCCTCCTAGCAGGGGGTGGGGTACCATGCTTTTGAAGTCTGTGTACAGGATTCTGAAAAGAGTGGGCTGTTTCCATTACTAGTGGTAATTTCCATTACTACAACTACTACATGTGAGCATCACAGTTTGGGGGGAAAGGGTGGCTTTGGAGTGGGGGTTGTTTCTTTTTTCAAATAATCCTTTGCTTAGTCCAGTATTTGTTATTTCTACTTGCCTGACTGCCACTGGTCTTTACGGTTTCTGAAGCTTTTGTCACTTCCAGCTCTGTCTGATGGAATATGGCCTCCCTATAGCCTATAGCTGCATAACTCCTGCAGCATTACATTCTGTCAGCCCATCAGCTAGACTGGAACATGGCAATATCATGGCAGCATTGTTTAAACTCCTCTCTTGAGAGATGCCTCTCATGCAGGTGTGACACTGCTCTCCATGGCCTGGAGAGCTCTTCTGCTTCTGGTTTCCCTGCTTGGGGCACATGGCAGAGACCCCCAGCTCCACTTGCCTGCTGTTTTTACAGAAAGAGTGGTGAGGTGCTGGAACAGGCTGCCCAGAGAGGTGGTGGATGCCCCGACCCTGGGGGTGTTCAAGGCCAGGTTGGATGGGGCCCTGGGCAACCTTGTCTAGCTGCAGGCCTGGAGGTCGGTGGCTCTGCCTGTGGCAGGGGGGGTTGAATTCCATAATCCCTGGGGTCTCTCCCTACCCAGACCAGTCTGTGATTCTGTCCTGCTGTCAGAATCCCTCCAGCAGTAAAACCCTCTCCAAAGCCTGTAGGCAAGAAATTCATCCCAGAATAGTTGTTTTCCTTTCAATCTCTGCTTTCAACCTTATGTAAAACGAGTGCTTTCAGGCCCAAAATGAAGTTTGATTTCCTTCTGTCTTGCTGCATGGGGACGCTTTCATCTGTCCCCATGCACCTCCACCACAGGCAGAGCACAGCTGCCTTTCCTCAACAGACTCTGACACTCCAGTCCCAAAAAGTGTTTGCAATGGTTTTGTCCCTCCACAGATCAGATCACATTGTCCTGTCCTGTTTATGATAATTCCCCCCCCCCCCCCAACTCTGCACAGCCAAAATGTCTCCTGTCCACCTTCCCTTCCCCTCCTCCCCCAGCCCCACGGGTGGGCTCTGTGGAGCCATGTTTCCAGCTATGAGCAGTCGGGCTCAGCTTTGTCCCCGCTCTGTCTAAGGATATGCTCCTCGCTCGGTCTCGTTAATCTCTCGCGGATCTCTGAGAGCAACACAGGACAAGGCCGCGCGCGTGCCGCCTGCCCTCTCTCCCCCGCTGCAGCTGGAGGCTTGTCGGCCTTGGCTTTGGTGTCTAGCACAGAAAGCCTGTCCCGGTTTTAATTTGACAAATTAGCGCAGCGGAGGAGTTGTGTGGGATGTTAATGCTGATGTGGAAACCTCTGCCTTTCAGTAAATGTTCTTGGAATTTCCACCAGCTTTTACTTCTTGCTGCTTGGGAGAAGGAAGGAAATAAGTACATAAGGAAAAAAAATGCTTGAAAAATGGCAGGGGACAGAGAGCTGCCTGCCTCTCCTGGGCTCTGTTGTTTTGCTTCGGTCAATTGACACTATTAAAGGGGTTTGGTGTTTAATAAACAGGGTGCTGAGAGGCGTTTTCGACATCCTTTTCCTAGATCTGCCATCCAGTGACGTGAGGACTCTGATATTGGCAGAAGTTTCCTTTTGGTAGAAATCCACTGTGAGAACCTGTCTTATAGCCCAAAATATGCTTTAGTCACTACTGGTTTTCTTGTAACTCATCTGAACGCTGACCACATCTGGATGGCAGATTAAAAACTCTTTGTCTTCTAGACTTGGCAGCACCTCACCCTGCGATGACCTCTGTTCTTTCCCCTCAGATGATCAGAGGTGCATTAAATGAGTTGTAGCACCCTGGGAAGCTAGACTGAATGTGAGGTTGGGTTTGAAGCAGCAGCTGATCCCTTTCTGATACAGTTACTTTGTTTCATTGCTATAACTTTAATGTCATTTTTCCCCAGTTGTATATGGACTCTGGCTGCCCACAAAGTTTTGAAGCCATCGGAAGTAGTATCTGCGAAGACAACACTCCTTGGATGTCATTGCTGCCTTTATATTCCTTTATCAAGCCAGTCACAGCAGCTCTGCCAGATGCCACCATAACAATACAGACTGAGCTTCGAGCCCATTTCAGAGCAAGGAAGCGATTCTGATTACTCTACATTTACCTTCAGCTTAGCTGTGAAATCCTGAAGATCTCAGGTGCTTGGAAGCCCATAGCAGGTTTGTGAGGGTCAATGCAGTGTTCCCAGCTGCCTGCCTAGTCCTCTCCTGGGTACTGTCATCTGTTTATTGGAGTTGCCCCTCTGGTTTCACCTCTGTGTGTCATTCTTCACAGCCTCACAAATGAGGCCTCTTAGCGGTTGCTAAATATTACCACAACAAAGCCCTGAGCCACTGTCCATTTTAATTTTAAAAAAATTGGCTCCAGCAGGGAGCCAAGAGCATGAGCAGCCCTTCATCTTCCCTACAGATTTGGGTTCCCGACGTGTGACTCTTTTCCATGCTTGTTTTGAAACACCTGCCTCTGTACAGTGTCCACGGGAGCTGCACAGTGATTTATCTGCTCTTTGGCTCAAACTCGATACATAACTTGTGTTTCTGATCCGATCTGGTGATATTTCACTAACTGCCAGAATAGCAGGAAATCACTTAAATGCTGTTTACCCCACAGGGGATCATTCCTGCTTGACACGTGCTACTTGCTGATGCTAATGAAGATGCTTTTCTCTCACCCTGAGGTGGGGATGGACCAGGCACTCAGAAAAAGATCTGTGCCGCCACCACCTCTGAAGGGGGGCTCATGGGTGCTGTCCAAGACAGGGAGGAAGTCGTGCATGCCTTTCCTTCTTTATACAGGTAAATGGATTGAGCTGCGAAGAAGTTAAGACTTTGGTTATTCTGCTTAGGCTCTGTCAAGGGTGCAGGTTGCTGGGAGGGAACCTCAGTGATGCATGCAAGACCAAGGTTTAGGACAGGCTGCAGGAGAACATCTCCAACACCACTACTCCTTGCTCTGGCTGAGGCAGAGTATGCCCAGAAAAACGCATTTGTACTCCATTTGTTTTGGACCACAGGAGGTTCCGCACCCATGTGAGAAAGAACTTCTTCACAGTGAGGGTGCTCTAGTACTGGAACAGGCTGCCCAGGGGGGTTATGGAGTCTCCTCTGGAAATATTCAAGACCCATCTGGATGCTTACCTGTGCGACCTGCTTTAGGGAACCTGCTTTAGCAGGATGGCTGGACTTGATGATCTCTTGAGGTCCCTTTCAACCCCTACAGTTCTGTGATTCTGTGATTGTATAAGAAGACTTTCACAAGAGGATTTTGTGCCCAAACCCCTATAAATATAAATAAGATGACTTCATGGGCTTTTTTATTATATATATGTTATTTCCACCCACATTTATCATTTAAGATCCATTTCCACTAACAGCAGTACCTGAGTTGAAGGTGCTGGGAGGATTCTATGACTCTGAAAGGGCAACATCTGGAGCTAGGAACATCTCTGGCACCGCACCAATTGGTGAAAATGGCACTGAGATGCATGAGGGTTGCACAAAGGCTGAAATTTCCTCTGCTGGGAGACCAAGGCATAAGGCGACCAAACAAATTAATGACAATACTGCATTTTAGACACTGAATCCCTACTCCTTGTTAGAACTGGGCTTAAGGCTCATGACTTCAGGAGCTTGATCAAAGAATTAATGCATTGGTTTCAAAAGTAAAACAGGTCTGAAGGGGGCAGTGGAGGGGAAGAGTGACACAAGCACAGACAAGGCTTGGACAAAAGGAAACGTGTCTGTCGTGGCACATTTCTAACCCTTCCCTGATAGCTGCCCTACCCCCACTCCATCAGGATCTTCTCCTCCTGCCTCCCTCATTTCATCACCTCCAAATTGTGCTCCCTGAGAGTTCCAAGCAGGGAATCAATCAGCCACTCTGCTTCTTTCAGCCCCAGGTACTGGAGGCCACAGGGGGGCTGTGATCTGATTAAGGCATTGTTGAAAATAACTTTTGCCTTTCAACTGAACCCACTATGCCCAGACTACATCAGGGGCAGCGAGCGAGCAGCGCCCGTACTGCTGCGTGGGCTCTGGAGGTATCTACGCCCACAGGAAGGAGCTTGTCGTTCAGAGCGCATATGGGCTGTGAGCTGGGCTGTCTCACTCTGCAAGGTGTACTCAGCAATATCCACATCCAGCGTAGTATTAAAATGGGATTTGTTTATCTTTTTACTTAACCACTTTTAAACCCCATCCTGTAATAAGACCAGACCTTCACGTGGTATAAAATACCTCATGAATATTTTTCTGCTCTCACCGTCCCACACAAACCCAAAAGCAGTGACGTTTGTCCCTTTGGTTTCAGCACGCAGGATGGGTTTGTAGAGGGTCTCATCCTGCATCCTTGAGTGGAGTAAAAATTTAATTTCATTGTCATGAATTAAATCCCATGATTAAATTTGGTGAGTACTTGCAAAAGGTCAGAGCGATGTCAGCCATCTCAGCACCATTCCCTGAACGGTGCTACTTTATTAATGTGGGAGGCAAAACATTGTTTCTATGGACTGTGCGTAAGTAGTGTTTAGAATTTCTTTTAATTTCCTGTCTGTGGACAAGCTGGATGCAAGAAGAAAAAAAAAAAACCCACAAAGTTTTGTGCTAAGTCATATGGGCAAACTGTTTCAGATCATTGGGTGCACTGGGTCCTTGGAACTAAAACTATATTTTCAAGTTAAAATCAGTCCATGCAGAGATCAGATTTTCCTGATTAAAACCCTTGAGAGGAATCACATTTAATATTCACATCTACGTTCCACGCTGTGCTCAAATTTAATCTCTGTCTAATAACAAGTCTTTTAAATGATATCGATTCAGCTGGAAGATAGAAGCATCCCCAGCAGGGTGTTTTCACAAAACAGAGTAAATGATGTGACTTCTCTTGCCGAGATCCATAGAGCAAAGGGCATGACCTGAACACCCCCACTCGCCTGAGCGCAGCACAGTAAGGAGACGCCAATCATCACATCACTCAAAGGTGGGAAGTTTTTTATCCAGGCTCTTCTCAGTGATGGCCAGTGATAGAACAAGGGAAAATGGGTCCAAACTGGAACATAGAAAGTTCCATCTTAATATAAGGAGGAACCTTTTCCCTGTGTGGGTGACAGATCACTGGAACAGGGTGCCCAGAGAGGTTGTGGAGTCTCCTTCTCCAGAGACATTCAAGACCAATCTGGACATATTCCTGTGTGATTTAATCTAGGTGGTCCTGCTCAGGCAGGGGGATTGGACTAGATGATCTTTCAAGGTCCCTTCCAACTCCTGAAATTCTGTGATCCCTGTGCTTCCCAGTGAGACCGTTCCCACATGAGCCTTTGGGGTGCATCTTTGGCACTGGCACGTGTGGGTGCTTGCAGCTGTTCAGAAGAAAGCCACTTGTTTGTGCTTGTTCCATGGGGTTTATTGAAAGCAAAACCACAATAAACTAACCTGGGTTATTGACTTAATGAAGAATGCATTCCATTCACAAAGTCACCAATATTTATTTTCCTTTTATTAAAAAAAAAGAATTATTTTACTTGAACGCATTATTTTCACACAGACAAGCCCATTCTCCCCATCCCAAAATTTTTCTTTTCATTGACAGTAACACCAAAATGATCTTAATATATATTAGCTCAGCTAAAATAATGTGAAAAAATACTACATCTGTAACTGAAAGACTGATTATGAGGCCTAGATATCAAAGTGAGGACAGCAATACATCTACTTGGGTTTCAGGAGAATCTATTAGCGTCTTGGAAACTTTGAGAGATACTCAGAACTGCAGCTGAAAACTGAGCAAAAATGTTGATGTAAAGGACAACAATTTTTACAAGAGAATTCATGACAAACAGAGCATCTTCTAAGGCTTTTTATGAAGTCCCTTATCTTCAAAGAGCCCTCTTCCTCCTTTGTACTTTTGAAGGGAAAGTGATATAAAGCTCAGAGAGTGATAGCATCCATTTCCCATAAAATTCTCACTGCGTTTACTGTCAGCTGAAGTGTTTCATTGCCTCAGAACTAAATCATGTTCAGCTGATGCCACAGTCACTTCCCAAAACCAGATGATGGATACTTGACTTTCTGCGGGCTGCTTGTTGTCTCTTCTGGTGCAGCTCAGGGGGGTGCGGATGCATTCATGTGCATGTAAGAACATTTGGAGAGTGAAGCCCCCGTTGTCTTCCCCTCCTCTTCGTCACAAACATCTCCCCGTATGGCAGGAGGCGTTTGCTTTGCCCAGCAGGTGAAAGTGGCTAGAAAAGCCATGCGGAAACGCTTGTTCATAAAGCAGTAGATGATAGGGTTCACACAGGCAGAAGTGTAGGACAGCAAGTGGATAAAGGAGATGGGAGCCCCCGAGAGACGCTGGTCTGCCGACGTGGTGTCAAACGCGCGCCAGGCATTGACACTGAAGATGGGAGTCCAGCAAAGGAAAAACAGAATCACTATCACCACCAACATACGGATGACGAGCTTCTTGGCCATTAAGTTGGCAGAAGAGCTGCTGCTCCTCACCCGGTCTATTTTGCTATGGCTAGTGGCAGAGAGCTGTTGCAACGGCATTTTCCTTTTTCTCTTGGTTTTGCTGAGGTAGCATCCATCTCCATCCTCGTATTTGGCGCTTTCTGTACATATAAATCAGTGCTTAAATAGTTGGCAAAATATCTCTGAACAGCGATTAAAAATAAAATCCTAAGAGTGGAGTATAAGTCTAAATAAATATAAATTCATGGCTGAACAACCGCTCCAAAGAAAGCACTAGCCGACTTCTGTATCAGCTGCTCTGCATCTGCTATCTCCCAGTATTCTCATGTCTTAACTCTACAAATTGATGCAAAAGGTGCAAGAACACTGTTTGCTCCAGTGTTCACTGAAGACACTTTCCAAAATTATATGGTTTTAACTTAATTGGATGTTTTTTACTGTGGCATTTTTTACCGGATATGGTTCTCATCCATGGCCATAAAAAAAAAAAAATCTGGGTGTTTCTATAAAAAACAGATTGGAAATTTAATGTGTTGTGCTCAGAGTTCTTGCAAACAAGCCATAGTTGGGGAAATATTTGATAGTGAATAATGGAGTAACTTCATTCAATAAATACATCACAATCATAAATGACCATAATGATCATTTTGGCAAACAGGAAATTCTGCTTTTAGCAGCCTCAAGGTGATTCTTGTGTCTTCAAATCAGACTTAAGAAAACCCCACCCAAACCTAAATGAATTGTTACCTCGTGAACATTTTTTCTGGCTGGCATCAAATTTTATTCCTCTGTAGAGTTCCAAAGAAATCAGGCCATATGCAACCATCATTATAATCCCAGGTATAAGAAAGAGTATGAGTAGCAGAAAAGTGTACCTAAAGAATCAAAAGACAAACTGAGACCAGGGAACAGCACAAAACAAAAANGGAAAGGGAGGACTTCAAGACTTTTCTGTAAATTTATTTCATGCTAATACCAAGCATCATGTTGGCAGCTCTGGAAATTAGAAGGTTCCCACCTCTTCTCCTCCTCTTGCCCCAGAAAGTACAGCAGGAACAAGGCTATCCCGGCTGTAACATGTCCTTCACCAGACTACTTGGCTTGTAAGAGATGGGCACTCCCATACCGGTCACAGGGGGATGAAGGTCTCTGTGCCCATGAGCTTCTTGCTGCAGCCAAATTTCACCCTGCACCCTCCCTTCTCGCCTGTACTCATGCTGCCAAATACCTGAGATGGCCAAAAGCTTGAATTTACTACGTGTACATCAATCTTTTTCTGAGTTCCAACTGACCTTCACTACCCAAAACAATCTTACACCTTCTCAGAGACGGTTAAAGCGTTTACTCATTGTGCAAGGATATGACGTCTGAGTAATATTGCTGCTTGATAGTGCTACTATTTACTTACTCTGCCTGGACTCGTAGAATTGGGAGCACTGTCTCTCCTCCCATCTCTCCCACCCGTATTCTCTCTGAGTAACCAAAAGGGCTCAGCTCTCAAGAAGGGCATTTACAAGCTCTCTCCAAGTTCTCACAGTCTACTTCTCTGCTTCAGAGGACCTTCAGACAGAGCTTTATCTGCCTTTCTCAAAGGCTGACCAAGGATTTCTCTGGAAATGTTTATGTCTAAATGAGTGGGAGCAGTATTCCTACTTGAAGCGTCGCAGATACTTTCTTTACAGCTACGGCAGGGGCTTAGCAGACCATAGTGTGAGAGTCTTTGCCCCGCTGGGTAACAGTCCTGTCTGGGGGGAAAGTCATGCAAGTGTCACAGTGTAAGCAACTTTAAAATATAGGGTCAGGGTTATTTTTAATTCTTAAAAAAGCATGATAGAAGCATAAACATTTGCTGGAGGTTAATACTTGATTTTCAGTAGGCTTAATGCTACCATGAAATCCAGTTTTCCACCAGATATAATTATGCTTTTGCTAACAGTCAATTCTTACCAAGATTGCTGAATGACATCACTTGGCCAAAGGAGCCGACACATATTGGCCGTGGTGTTGTTATACTTGGTAAAAGGCACCAGGCTGCTGTAAATTGGGTACGGTGACATGATTGCAAAGGAAACACACCAGGTAGCAGCAATCACTTTCAGGGCATGAGATTTTGTCTGCCAGACCCTGGACTGCAGGGGTTTGCAAATGGCACTGTATCTCTCCAAAGATATGGCAACCAGGTTGAACGTAGATACGCTTACTGAGACACCTATGTGCACACACAAAATAAAGGAGATAGTTATTCTCTTGTCTTAAAGGTTCATGTTAGGTTTCAAGTAGTCTTTCCAGCTTTCTGTGTGCATATAGAGAATCAAAACACAGCAAGCTTTATAAGCTAAAATATTTATAAATATCATTCTGATTAAGTCAGGGAAGAATGTGCAGGCAACGGGTCTGAGTCTCCAGACTGATGTTCCTGCTCTGCACATCTCTAACTCCAGAAGAGCAAGGAAAAGATTCATCCTGTCAAACCATGAAATCCTGATAACAATGAAAGAAGACACATTTCCTCCTAATTTTCCTCTTTGCTAGAGTGGTTTACCCACTCCACTTATCGCACTGAAATTCCAACAAACATTTGAAATTGGTGGGATTATGCTGTTAATTACTCGTTTAACATAGGAGTTCTATTGCTTTAATTGTTTTTAAGTGTCCTGCTTGACTGGTGATCTGATTTTCTCATACAAGAGAATCAAATATGTTATTGCTTTTTGAATTAGATGCTAATGGAGTTATGGAGCAGGATAAATGAAGTCAAGAAACAGAATCTTTGTCCTTCAAGTGCCCTTAATTTCTCCTATTCGTATCTAATAAAATAGAACACAGTGGTCTGTATTTCTGTCACTGAGGTGCCCCCGTTTCTTACTAGCAAGATTAACTTCATAACTTTCCCATATTTTTTTCTTTCGGGGAATGAGATTTCACTTAAAAGTTATTGTGAATGCTGTAATGGAGGTTGAAATATAAAACGCCGCTATCTTTACAGTTTTATTTACTCAAATTATCTGTAATTTAAAATAAAGTTTTCCCACATTCTTCAAATGACAAATTGAGCATAGGTGATGCCACGGATGTTGGTGTCTGTCAGTTGAAGTCTCTGAACTGCTAGTGCAAAATATTCACATTCTGACTCGTAAAATAAATTCACAATGGAAAACTTCATCTTTGAAAATATTTCACCGTATTTTCTTTATAAAGTAATTTGTTCAGTGGGAAATACGAGAAGGATGACAATGCTTCAGCAATGCTTTATGGTATTTATGGCAGCAATTCATTATAATTGTTTAGTTTTATTGGTTTTATCTACAAAAAGATGTTGATTTCCCATCTGCACACTTTAGGTGTGTACTTTTGCATTACATCAAAGGACTCAAGGGCGTGGGTTGAAAGGGGACCTAAGGATTTGGGAATTAAGCGAGGGTCTTCCAAGGTAGCAAAACTTTACGTAATGTCGTTCTGTTTTGGGGGGGAGTGTGTGGGGGGTGTTCCCCCCAAGAAACAAGCAAACACACAGGAAATACTAGAAGTGAAACAAAACTGCTTACACAGTCGGGGCATTTGAAACTCCTGGATCCACAACCCAAGCGGGTACAGCAAGGCAAAGAGAAGTGATGCCCCTTGAAGTCACCCTCTAAAACCTGTAGACTTCCCAGCCTCCTGGTGAGCTCTGATCACACCTGCTCTGTTCTCGAAAAGTGCCGGCTCTAACTTCCAGCTCTGCAAACGACACCTGCCCTGGACTGGGTCTTTTTTTAATGTAACGCTGCTACAAAAATCTGCGAGCAAAATCCTCCCGGCGCGAGGCCGGTGCAACCCTGTCATTTCTGATGGGTGATGTGAGCCCTGCTAATAACTGTCAGTGACCGGACAGCAAGTCCATGGGCCAGATTCCTCGCTAAAGCTTGACCACACAACATTATTTCTCACTTGACCTGACCCAGCCGAATACTTCTGAAAGTGTCTCGTTAAAATTAAGTGGGTGCCTCTGTGTTTCGCCAGGTCAGGCTGGAGAAACCAGAACCGTGACGATCTGCACTACAAAGTTCTTTCTTCCTGATTTTAGTAACTGTTCAATGTCAGATGAACACGATCAGCTTACTACTGGTCTTGAATGACTTCCTCACCTATCTCATTAGCCAGTCTTCGAAATAAGTATAAACTTCCAAGACTTACCCATGAAATAAGTGGCAGTTTTGCAAACAGCGCTCCCAAAAATGAAATCTTTCAGCAGGTTGGGAATGAGGGTGAATGGCATGCAGAAAAGGCAGAGCATCAGGTCGCTGACTGCCAGAGACAGCAGAAACGTGTTGGTGACCGTTCTCATCCGCTTGTTTCTTATCAGCACTGTAATTACCAGAATGTTCCCCAAAACGCTGAGCAGGAATATCAAACAATACAGCAGGATCCGAATTATCTGGTGCAAATCTGAAAATAGCCGTGAGGAAAAAAAATCGGTTATGCCGTCTACAGCTCATAGACCAGTATGATATGTTTCATCCTGTCATCAAAAGGTTAAAGCCTTTCTGTATTCAGCTTTACTAAGGTTTGTTTAGACCTTTCCATGAAATTCTGAAATTCTGAAACTTATTCAGGTCTCTGTGAATTGGGTAACACTAGATACAATACATGCTCTACAATGGGCATTTGGAGAGCCAAGTGCGGCTCCTTAAAAGCTCACACTACTGTGCACCGCTCACACCACAGGAGTTCTTCCTTTGGGTAGAAGTAAGAAACAATACAGCAATCAGAAATATTTTAATACATTAATATTTTGTCAGCCTCAGAGCGCTATAATTTCCCATTTCATCACTTTCACACACGGTATCAGATAACTCCATTGTTACTGAATTGCTCAGAGAGTAAAAATCATGTGTTCTCCAAGTCCTCAGAAAAGCTGTTTACATTTTGTACCCAATAGTGCTACTGGCTTAGTTTTCTATTACATCCAAGTTTGGTTTAGCTGAATTTTTAATTAGGAAAACCAGCACATACTAAATTCTTTCCTGCCTGTTTCTCATCCTTACTAATCAGCAAGCAGCTGATTTTGCACTCCCTCACAGAAAAAGAAGCCTTGTGGATCTGATTCTTTCTCTACTTCCAGCTTGAACTAAAACTGCCTGGGGGGAGGAAAAAAAAAGTATATTTCTGTACATACCTTTAGAAGGATACGGTGGATCATCCACACAGAAGAAAGTGTCATTTTCCAAGATGACATCACACAGCAAAGCAGTAATATTGGTGCCGTTCCCGAGGAAGCTAGCATCAACTATTTCCATTCTTCGGTCTCCACAGGTTAGCTCTGATGAAGAAGAGGGTGGGTTTGTAACTATCTTCCCATCCTTTCAGTAAACAACTACATCTCTGAATGAAATCTCCTGGAGAAATACCCGAGAGGCAGTTGTGCAAGGGAGCTCTTCTAACTCTCCGTCAGGAGCACCGGCACACAGAGTCCTGCTCAGGCTGAAGGAGATTTATTCCAGGGGCACACGAGGCAGTTCAGAAAAGCAAAGCGTGTGTGCACATCCACGCTCACACGTACACACGCACATCCGCACACACACACAGCCCCTCCGGTACTTTTTTAGATCCACCCTCTTCTGTTACTGGACTACTGTTAGGATTATAAACAGGCTAGAAAAAGATTACAGCATTAACCCCTTGCGGGATGGCTTCTACTCACGTCTCTGCAATATTTCTCAGAAGGGGTCTGTCACGCCACGGCCGATAAATCACGGCCAGTGAGTGCTGAGGGTGATAAACCCATCTCTTGACCTACAACATTTAAAATTGTAAGAGCAGATGAATAAAAGGGTGGAGAAGATAAAAACGTAGTAAAGATTTTGCATGCCTTACGTGAGAATGATTCTTATCTTTGTGTTTTTCAGAGCAGACTGAAGACTGGGAATACTCAGAACAACAAGAGCTGATACATTTATCTCATTTGGTGAAGTGCTATCTTCATAGGTAAGCGTGATCCAAACCCCAGCAAGTCACTCGCTAATCTCAGTGTTCTTGGATCAGACCTCATGGAAGTGTGATGTTAGAATTGACACTTAATATAAGCAGTAGCCTACACATTTTCTCAGTGCGAGGACTTGTGTATGACTCGAATACAAACCTGGTGATCCAATAAAATGTGGCATGTTAGTTACACATCAGTGCAAAACACAACGATCTGGACTGTGTAAAAGAAACCCTTTCTTCCGTGTTCTGCTTTTAAAATACACAAACATCATCCTCTCTGGCGTTTTCTCAAAGTCATGGGCTTTTTCCTTCCAGTATACTGCTTGCTTATGGCCCAAAAAAGTAAATTTACAAATGTATCCTTGTTGTATCTCAGGGGAAAACAAATTTAACTTTTCAAATCTCCTCTGCTTAAATGGGCAGGGCAATAACAGGCCCCTAATAACAAGTCCGGGCCCATTAAAGTTGATATACAACAACTGGAGGGCCTGGACTTCTTTTTCCAGTCTGCCAGCTTTGCTTTATAGTGCCATTAATAGAAACAGGTATATAGGAGAACAGATCTAAAAGTTGCATCTGAGTTTCTGATTTCTAAATTATCTTTTCTTAGGCAGATTAATTAGATTTTTTTTCCATTTCTTTTACAGATTTTTCAGTTTTTAAAAATCTGAGATAAAGCAACTCAGCAGTTGGTGTATACAATGTCTGATGTCTCAGATGAAGAAAGAGCATTCAGTCCAGCAGAACTTGCTTCCAGTTTCACAGCTGTAATGTACTGGTAAGAAATTAATCCAGAATTGATCATTCTAGTTTATTTTTTCACTCATGAATCTCAAAATAGGAGAAAATCATGTTGAAGAAATAAAAGTAAAAATGTGTTTCCATTTCTGCAGATTGACATTTTTGATGTTTTAGTTTTTAATTTATTTTATTTTTTCCACTATTTCCTGAATGTATTTTCTGACAATTTAAGATTATTATAGTAACCCAAACAGCTGAAATGGCAGCCAAGACAGGTGCTGATTTAGTAGTGGTAATGCTTGTGAAAAGTAACAGAGCAGTGTGCCCAGGTGGCCAAGAAGACCAACAGCATCCTGGCACGTATCAGGAAGAGCGTGACCAGCAGGAGTAGGGCAGTGACTGTGTCCCTGTACTCTGCTCCGATGAGGCTGGACCTCGAGGACTGTGTTTGGTTTTGGGTCCCTCACTACATGAAGGACATTGAGATGCTGGAACGTGTCCAGAGAAGGGCAATGAAGACAGTGAAGGTTTTGGAGCACAAGTCCTGTGAGGAGTGGCTGAAGGAACTGGGGCTGTTTATCGTGGAGAAGAATACTCAGTGCTCGCTCTCTACAACTACCTGAAAGGAGGTCTCTTCTCCCACGTAACTAGCAATAAGATGAGAGGTGTGTCAGAGGAGTTTTAGGTTGAATATTAGGAAAATTTTCTTCACTGAAAGAGTGGTGAAAGTGTAGATGTGGCACTCCAGGACATGTTTTAGTTGACATGGTGGTATTGGACAGATGGTTGGACTTCATGATCTAAGAGGTCTTTTCCAACCTTAAAGATTCTATGATTCTACAATTCTATGTGTTCTGAAAAAGACTACTGAACCTAGGTTCCTTTTTTTGCTCTTCTTCATAGGCAACAGCAAGATTCAAATGAGTCTAAGCTGCCGAAATATTTGGTTAACAACTTCTCTTTCCTTTGAAAATTACTTTCTATAGAAGAAAAATCAAGGATAAACCACCTCAGAGAAAATGCTGTAGCCTATGTCTGCCTTCCCAAGGTGTCCTTTACCTTTGAGACACTGACTCTGCTTTCCACATTCATACCCAACTCACTTGAATGAAGTCTTTCAACTGTAGAGCTTTTTCTTTTGCCATGAAGTAACATTCAATCCAAATGATTGTGAGCTTTAAGAAACCTTTGTCTATCAAATGAAGTTAATTTGATTATTTATAATTATTATAATAGTCTGACCTGCTACAAAACACAGGCTGGGTAATTGTGTTTAGTAATTCCTTTACTGAATTAAATAGCCTGTAATAGAGTTCGAGTCTTTCTGTAAGCAAGATGTCAAATTGCTCTTCTGGGCATATTCTCAATGTGGCAGAGATCTTTCTGGATTCCTGGCACCTTCTATTAAATCTGCATTAGAGAAATGATTGGATATGTTTTCAGTTGCAGTCATGTTGGATGTCTGATATTAGCAGTATTTTTATTTACCATATTATCTATTTAAAAGGGGCGTGTTGTTATTTGAGGTTGAATTCTCTCTCAATTAATTTTTAGCATGCCATACTGGATTTTTGGGGTGCAGGGGTAACTGCTGGTGTTCTGATGAGTTACAGCTTGTTATTCCTGTGCCTTGAGGAAGCAGGAGGTGTTACATTGAAGAGAAAGACTAATTTTTATTGACAAATATAGGCTGAGACTGTGCACTTATCATCTGTTGGGCTTCCAGGCCTGCTAAGCTGGATTGCACAGACTCTCTGTGAAGTCTTCAGGACCTAGTTAAAAAGAAGAGCAGTAATAGGGTGAATGCAGCTCTGCAGGAGACATAGTGATCAGGGTGATCAGGAAGGAAGATGAGATTAGGGGCATCGTTAGGGTGATAATTGCAATCAGAGATTACACCAGGCCTCACGTCTCTCACTGTATCATGACAGACAGTGAATTATCATTCTGAAGTTAACTTCTCTGTACCTGCAATGATTTTGTCATATCTGAAGATTATCTGGTTGGTTATTCTTTCCTTGTAAATAAAGCAGCTTCACTTTTTCCATGAGCATCGAGGCTCAGGTCTGAAATCTTTTCTGGTTATTCTACAGTCTTTCACAGACGCTAACATACAAAGAAGAACCAAGGATTTAAATAATATCATATTAAGTTTTGGGGTTTTTTTGGTTGTTTGTTTTTTTTCCCCTCTGTTCCTTTCCTAACGGTTCCTGTAATCCCATTTGCCTTTTTTATGACTACTGAGAATTGAACTGATGTTTTCATGGAAGAACCTACAGCAAGTTCAGTATTCTCTTTCCTGCATAATAATATCTAGTTTAGAGCCCTGCAATGTGCATGAAAAACGGTAATTGTTTTCTGTTTTGCAGTGATTTTTGTTCTCCCATTTTACCAGAAAGAACTTTCTGTAAGTCTTCAAAGTTGGCTTCATCCCTTGCCACATGTGTCTTCCCAACAGAAGCCCACGAGAGGTGGCAATGTCAGTGCCAGGATGTGTGCAAAAAGCCTGCCATGACCATGCTACATGGAAAAGGCCTTCAGAGAACCTTCAGAGAGCAGTAGGGTCTTGAGGAGAACTTGGTATCGGATTCCTCACCCCGGAAATCCTAGACAAAGATGGTCATCATTGGTACATACCACTGTGACTGGCTTCCCCAGGACAGTAGGGGCCCCTCACCTAGCCCCATCCCACAGGACAAGCCCTCTCCAGTGTCTAGACATGCTTCCTAAGCACATCTAAGAGGGCTGAAGCCAATGAGACCACCAGCCACGGCCAGAGGCTTCAAGTGGTCAGCAGAAATGCAGAACAGACCAAATTGCCACAGTCACGTGCTGTGCAGTTGGCAAAAGAGTGGAGAGCACAATGGTAGGAGACAGCATGTGGAGTGTAGACATCAGAGATCAGTATCGAGCTGAGATTGACTCATTTCAACCAAAAGTGAGCGTGGAATGAGTGAGGGAATGGTGTATTGTACAAATCCCACCAGCTGAGGAGTTACTGTTTAAAACAAACTGGATCACCTCGTTCACACGCTCAGACCCCTAAATCTGCAAGGTGTAGCTTTCCTCTACAAAATTTTTGGAGACCACGTGTTCAGAAACTTTAATCTGCTGTTACTGTGCCCACCAGTTTTCCTTAAGTGGGTGCCAGGCTTACAGACTGGCTCATAATCCCAAGGATTTAGTTACCCTAGAGCCCTTTTTAAACATTAGCATCATCTTTTCACTTTTTTAAATTTTTTTTTCCTGGCAACAATGTAGTTCTAAGCAAAAGATTACACATCATGTTTAATAATTTTACTATTTCCTTTAGAAGTTCTGGATGAACACCATCTGCTCCTGGGCTGCACTGGATTCAGCATCTGCTGGTTAAATTGCCAGACTAAATGAGTAAGAATTCACTATGAACTCTTGACTCCCCTTTTGGAGGGGATTTCTGTGTAAAACATAAAAAGATCAAACGGTTTTGTTTTTCTAGACATTTCTTTTTGCATAGATTTACTCAAATGTACAGCCAATAATGTTTGGACAGTCCCGAGTTGCCTTTTTCACATCATTTCTCTCCGCTACATTTAGTTAATTGCATCATAGATCACTCTCCATGCAGATCACTGTCATCTCATTGTCTCCCTGCAAGGTTTAAGAGAGGGGAAAAAAGGATGCTGTTTTAATGAAAAGCTTGCTAATCACAGATGTAATTTTATTATTTAGGAGAAACAAAAACCTGAATGTCTGTCCCACTTGAACTTAATCATGCATTATTTGGGATGTTGGAAGTTTTAGGAAAGAGCTTCCTTTGAGCTGGCTGCTTTATTAACAATAATTTATTAATAAAATTATCTTAGTTAAGGAATAATACAGGTAAGATAGACTATCTGTGTAGATAGTTTAGGGAAAAGTACACAAAACTATTTTTTCCTAAAGAAGAGGAAGCTTCCTAAGCCATAATAACAAAGGAATCTGCAATATTTAAATTTCTTTTTTAATCTTCATCATTTTTTCCCCTGCAACGTCAAGTACTGAACACACTGTAGCCAAAACAGTTGCTGTGCTCTGTCATTTCATGCTACATGTATAATGTTCATCCTGTCCAAAGCCAAACAACATTGATTTACAGTTGCCTCATTCTTTTTCCTGAAGAATAAGCATCTGTTCTGTTTTTTTCATTAATTTGACATAGATCTTTAGTTAAATTTAAATAGAAATTCCACTTGTAAAATGATGAATTTGGAAAAGCTTATAATTATCTTGTGTGCCTTTATTTGTGCCCTACAAATAATTTTGGACTTGTTGACAGGTCTTTTTTGTCCTGGCAAATGACATAAAATACATGCATTAGGAGGAATGTATATGGAAAGTCATTGTCTAGTTCAGTTCTCATGTTCCAGTGCTGTGCTGGCATTAGGCCACTGATTCAGTGGAGTTACTTCACGGACACAAACTGTGGGGAAATCTGGCCACATGTTTGGAGAACACACAAAATTCTCGGATCCACAATTATTTTGAGCTTTTTCAAGGTATTCTGAGCTTGAGTCCTGTCACTGTCTTACTGCAAATAAAATCAGCTTATATCATACTCTGCTGCACTCCATAACACAGGGATCAAATTCTATTCAGAGGACTTTGCTGTAACATCAGTGATTTCTGAAAGAGAATTCACCAACTGTAGAAGGGATCCAAGGCTAACTGGGTGCTCTTGCTGCCCCTGTGGTGCATCTCCAGTGGTCATGTATGACAGCACTGTGATATGTGGTTTAAAAAATGCCTGGAAGACTCCACAGTTCTTGGTAAACGATCCTCCATCCAGACACATCTCAAGGGATCTTTTAAATGATTTTGTGAGTGACCACTTTTCTTTCTTTTGAAGTGCCAGCTCATAATATTTTAAATTCTTGGATATTTCTGGCATCATCCACCTGACCTACCTATGAAACACATTACAGCTGGACCCAGTGCATTCATGGGCATCCTGTAAGTCTGCCTCCCAGGTGATGGCTGTGACTTTTGTACAACGTCCAAGTCTCACTGACAAGCAGGACAAATGAAGCATATTGTTTCTGTAAATCTTCAGGTCCAAGTTCATTATCATGTTAAAGTTACTGTGGGCTTTCTGTGTGGAAAACAGACAGAAATTGGTTTTGCTACAGAGATTGCTATGCAAGTGTTGTATAAAGTTTAGGGAAAACTGCTTCAAACAATTATGTGTAAATGGTCTGTCAAGTGTAACAGTCACATAAAGTGTAAGGTCACATAAAAACCCTTCTGGCACCTTGTGACAGCTAATAAGATACCCTTACTGCGGTCTGGGATGAAGCATTATCCACCCATTCCTCCCACATGGTTTATCATGCATGTTTGGGACTCTGACCTGTAACAATCAAGAACTGTAGACTCTTCTTCCTCAGATTCCCGTTAAGTACGTAAGAAAGGGCCACTACTATTTTACTACTCTTTACCACTAGAGATTTTTATTAGTAGATCTCACAGAAGTGTATGAAAGAAGCTAGTTATCTCAGCTGCAGTAGCCATGAGTTTCAATTTAAAGATGAAAAAAATGAAGCACAGGGAAGTCAATTATTTGTCAGTGGCCACTGAGTGGGACCATGAGTGAGTCAGGGAAGGGGAGGCAATCTCTTCAGACTCGGTCTGGTGCTGCATTTGTCAGACAGTCGTGCTTCCAAAGGAAGCCACGCTACACTCATGACGTTAAGATCAAATGGATTTCCACATTTCCGGAGAATTAGATAAAGAGACGTTAGTTTCACAACACCAAGTCATTAAGAGACTGGCTTGTGTAATTAGTAGGGAGGAAATTGAGAAAGTCAGCTGAGGTATTGCTGGGTGAATTGGTACCAGCATGTCTGAAGACAGGGCTTTAAGATTCCAAACTTTATGTGTCTTGCTACATACGGAGAGGCGAGAAGTTACTGCGTGTTTCATGACGTATGTTCTGACACTGACTTTTTTGGAGGAGTATCTGTTCCTGTAACAGTTGATAAACACCTTTAAGGCAATGCTGTTGAAAACTGTTCACTGACATCTGAATTCACAAGAATCATATAATCCCTGTTTTAAGGGAATGTAAGTTATGGATAGCAAGAGAAGTAGTTTCTATTAGAAAAACACTGAAATTTACACTTACGTAGGAAGAACTGATTTAACTAACAACGGCATTTCTTGAAAGCTTCAATTTTTATAGGAAACATAAACTTGCTATGAACAGCAGTTGTCTGATCTGACATAAATCTGCACAAGTCTGCACAAGAAATCAAACATACAATCTGCTTATATTTTGATGCATTCTGTTATGCAGAAAGCTGGGAAGAAATAAGGTATCTGACGGGCACATAACCTTACTTTTTCAAAGTAACTAACTCACTAAGTCTCTTGTCAACAACTGAATTTTGAGTATGAATTTTAGTAATTTGAGACAATTCAGACCATGAAGCAAGAGTAAGGAATAAGCAAAAGAGAACAGAAAATAAAGTATTTGCAGTAAGGGTGTCTGGTTATGAAATAGCTATTCAGAGTTCTTTCTAAATCCAGAGCTATATCTAAAATATTCAGAATGGGTTGCAAAACATCCCTCCTTTAGAAGACCGTTGTACCAGTAGTAATAGTACAACACAGACAGCTACTACCATCTATAAACTGCTACTAGCAATCACCACAAAGAAACAAAACTCCCTCCCTTCTAGCAGGATTTTGATCCAATAAAAATAAAAGTAAAAAATGGTGTAATGTCTAGAATTTTGCTGGTTTTCCATTGGCATGATTTTACATGGAAGGGTGCTCAGACAGTAGGATGATGGGTTGTCCCCTTCAAGATCTAGGGCTCCTAGAATTAAAGTAGGATTTTAGATTAGGCTCGTGGCTATGCATTTCGTTGTACACAATTAAGTATTTTATTGTTTGACACTTGTTCTTTTACTGTGACAATCTCTAGGCTGGTTTTTTTTTCAGTTAAAGGGAACTCTGCTTGCTGACAGTTTGGAGTAATCATTGAACCACAGAAGATAAGGTGCAGGGAGACCTTTGGGAGCGAAGACAATTTACCCAGCTGAAGTTTTGTTCTAGGTATTTATTTCTGGAATGTTTATCTTTATTTATAAATTAGCCAAATTATCTGTGCCCTTTGGATTTCTTTAATAGGTACAATGCTGTTCAATAACTAGATGTAGAAACTGTCAGTTATAATTTTTTGAGAAACTGAGAGGCCAGTCAAGCCCATGTTGATAACAAATACTCTGTTTTATTTCAGCTATTGCGCTGAATTGTTTTCCTGTGACTGTTTAACAGCATTTCCATACAGAGTGATTTCAAAACATTATTCAAACACTGAAAATAATAATTTCCAGGGTTTCAGCACAGATAGGCTGTTAAATGATAGTATATTGGCCTTACTTGCCATGCTTTTGTCTGTATAATTCCTAAGAAAACACACTCCGAGGAACAATTGCCATAGTTAGTTTGAACTATTTTCCCATGTTTATACAGTATTACATTGTGCAGGGAGTTAATGTGACTGAAAGCATGTAACTTGTAAATTCATTTTCATTGTCTACACTTTGCTTACATTATAAAACTTTTTAAAGCTGCCAAGGAGAAGACTCAACTCTCAAAAGAAGGGAGAAACAAAAGCCCAAGGACAAATTCTGCTCTGAATACACTCACTTTTTGATAGAGCCAGACTCAGTGAGGATGCTGTAGCATCCCCAAACATCTGGGGACTTCTAAATCAGACAAACATGTCAGAAGTTGAATCTTTGAGATGTAATCCTTGCATACAGAAAGGTTATATGATACAGTCAATTTTGTTTTAATGAATATTTGAAAATTTACAACTAATGTAGATGATTTCTCTTAGTCATTTTTGTGTGCCTGAAGTCATTCTCTAACATCTGCAATTTCATGCAAACTGGTTTGGCCCATTATGCAATCAAACATCACACAAATTGTGGCTACCGTCACTTTTCAGATACCTTACTTCTTCCCAGCATTCTCCTTTTGTTCTAATGCATCTGGCTTGCAGTCCTGCAATGTGGGGGAAATGAATAAATTGAACCAGGAAAGGTATTTCTGATGAGACTAAGATGAAAGATCAGTAACAATTATGATTATTTTTTTTTACAAACTTTGCTTATTGAAGTTGCTGGAGCATGTAAAGTTCTTGTTTTAATAGTTTAAAAGATATGTAAGTGAAATGCACCCAAACTTTACTCTCACTCTATTTTAAATTCTTGAGTCACTTAATTCTTAATGACTGCTCATAAAAGTTGTTATTAGAAGTCAAATGGGAATGCTCTGCCAAAATAAAAAGTAAAGCACTATTTAATTAAATAGCCATTAAACTCAGTCATTTCATACTGGAATATCTTGTTCACAAGACCTTATATAGAGAAGGCTGGAAATTTAAAATTGGGTTCTGTGGGAAATATTAAAATAATTGCTAAGAAAAACCAGATCATGATCAAACAATTGCTAAATGCATTTTTATTTTCTGTTTTAAGGAGTACTTGGTAGGTCATATACAGAATTGTCCAACTTGAAAAGATAGGAAAGTTTTGTTCTGATCTGACATGTTACTAAATATCCAAGGTCTTCCAGATTTAATGCTGTTTGAGAAGAAACTGGCACAAATTGATATTTCTCTGATGAAACCCAGTGTACTTATCAAGAAGGCAGTAAATTTCATTTCCATGAATATTAGAGGGGAATAAGAAATGAAACAGGATTTTTCCTAGCTTACACTTTTCCTGTCATCCTGTTCATTACATGTGGCTCAGTTGGTGACACAGTAATGACTTCTTTTCCTCTGTTCTCCTTCAATGCATCCTCCTAACTGCTGCCCTTCCTGCATGCATTTTCTTGTCCTTTAAGCAAACTTAACTAAAATGAATTTCCAAATAGCACCTGTAGTGCCTGGTGTTCATCCCTTAGGCCACGGAACTGAGCTGTATTCATTACCTTCAACAGGGGTATTATTTCCAGTTCTAAGGAGTAAATGAATGGTTAGGTCTCAAAGATTTGTGCTTTTTGGATAAAGTTATGAAAAGTACAAGTACCTTACTGCATAAGGATTAAAAAAAAAATATTACATTTTTTAAAAAGTATACGAACTCACGGCACAGTTAAATCTCACTGGAAGTTAGAACCATTGCATGGCTATGCATTTTGGGGGGTTTTGGCACCCTAAACAACTGCATAATGATGCCAAAGAGAAGTTCTTTTCTAAGTGAATATTTGATTTTAAAATCAAATAGATTTTTTTTTATTTTTAAATCAATATGTTTACATACATTTTCTCCTGCAAATCCCTTACCAAACCTGCTCCATAGGCTAGTTTAAGTCTTTACCCCATTCATATTTTTATTGCAAAGCTTCATAGTTATATTTTGGTGGAAAAACTAACTACACTTTGAAAGTAGATTCTGTCAAAGAGTGTCATCTCCTGCTATTATTTCCCTGTATGTCAGTAGGTGTGGGGGGGACCAGGCTTATGTGTCACCTTTTTGATCTGAATCTGTATTATGTTGCCTTTATTATTAATCTAATTTTACCAAAATGAAAAGCCTTATAAACAAGGGTGAGTCCTTCTGCTGCTGAACAACTCCAATGAGGTATTTTCATGCTGTATTTTATGTTGATGTTTTATGTTCTATCTATCAGAAATTTACCTTGCTCTAGTCTCTGTAGGTGTAACCCTGAATAAAGTTTCAGATAAAATCTGGGACATTTTTATCCACATTTGGTTACTGGTGTGTATACACTTACTGATTTCAATCTAGGAGCAATCTTTATCCCATCTGCTCTGGAAAATATGTTCTTTGGTAAAAAAATGGATAGGGATGTTCGCTACAGGGGTCCTTCCTATGGAGAACAAAAGTGATAAAAATCCTCATGGAGGACAGGGAGACCTCCCACTGTGGAGGATGGTCTATGGGAAACTACAGACAATCTTTAGCTCAGGAGTGCAGAGTCCTGGACCTATATCATGGAAAATCTGGCTTTAAGTTTTCCACACTTTAGCTGTCTAACATATCACAGCTATCATGTATTGGAAAAGGTCTGGATATATACAGTAGTTATACATATTTCCTGACCAACTTGCTGATAGGTGAATATACAATTTAAAAATAAGATGCAAAATGTATGCCTTATAGGAACTGCATCAGCTACTAAGTATATAAACTGTAGTTGTGATTCAGCATGTTTTCTTCAAAAATGGATTGAGATCAGTAGATTCCATTCCTCTTTTAACCCAAAGAAATCCTACATCTGTGTAAGTGTATCTTACTATGTGGTAAGTGTAAATATGGGATTTCATGAGCCAGAAGATTGTTACCACTAAAGGCATATCTCTTGAGTAATAATAAAACACATGAAAAATGGGCTAAATCTAATAACACTGAAAAAAATAGTAACTTTTTTGCATGTCAGTTGTTTTACGTTTCCAATAACTCACAGTTGCTGCTATGACTCAGCAACACTATTAAAAGGTACCAGTAACAGATATTACAACCTGATACGTGATTCTCTCTAGGGAGGCTTATACCTATCTGAAGACAAGTTCTGGTCAGAAATTACCTAAAATAAAAAACTGAAGGAACATTAAGCTGCTAAAACTAGACTGATAATCCTTGACATCATTGGTAGTCAAAGTCTAGATCTCAAGTTCAGCCATGGATTAGATAAAATATATTAATTCTCATGAACAATGGTCTGCAATAAGAGAAGTTTTCTGCCTTGATAAATGAAGATACATCACCTAAGTTTCCTACATTCTTCAGATTGCATCAGTGGTATTCGGGAAAAAAAATCTCATTACTTCATGGGAACTGATTATTTCAAACAAAGTATTGAAACTTGTCAAAATATACACTGTCACATTTTGGGCAGCAATTTGAATAAATCTTAAAATTGATGAGGATGAGTCACTGACAACATTTATTTGTTTGTTTGTTTATTGTCACACTGTTATCAGTTCTAAACAATATATCATGGTTCTGATCACACAAGGAAAACAGTGGATGTTAAAAAGGTGAGCTTGCAGGATTGGGCCATAACTAAGATTAAAGCTTTATATACATTAGTCTAATCTAAAGAGTGAGCACACTGAGCAAAGGACTGAATATGATGTTCTCTGAGAGAACATACCTGGGTAAGAAATTCAGGGAGCAGCTGTTTGAACCTGACATGTAAATAGGAGGGGAATTGGATTTTTACAAGGGTAGATAGTGGTAGGACAAGGGGGAATGGATTGAAGGAGGGAAGGTTTAAGTTAGATATCAGGGAAGTTCTTTATGGAAAGAGTCGTGAGGTGCTGGAACGGGCTGCCCAGAGAGGTGGTGTGTGCCCCAACCCTGGGGGTGTTCAAGGCCAGGTTGGATGGGGCCCTGGGCAACCTTGTCTAGCTACAGGCCTGGAGGTCGGTGGCTCTGCCTGTGGCAGGGCAGTTGGAAGTCGATGATCCTCGGTGTCCCTTGCAACCCAGACCAGTCTGTGATTCTGTGACATTTTACTTCACAAGTGAAGTTCTGCTAATGGCAGGATGGAGGTTAAGGTTTATAGATTTTAAACCCTTTTGAGTGAAAAAGGTTCCAAGTGGAGAAAGAAGAAATGAAGGTCTAGACAGGAGTATCTTTTTAGATTAAAAAAATACAAAACAATAACAACAGTTTACCCAAGAGGGGATGAAAATGCCCTGTTCTGTCTGAAGGACAAATTTGGAGGGCTTTAGGGGTTGAGAGGATGTGTGTGGGTTTTGTTTGCATTGTTTTGCTGTTTTTTTTTTTCTTTAATGTCTTACTGCAGATTCACAGAACTGTAGGGGTTGGAAGGGACCTCAAGAGATCATTGAGTCCAACCCCCTGCCAAAGCAGGTTCCCTAGAGCAGGTCACACAGGTAGGTGTCCATACGGGTCTTGAATGTCTCCAGAGAAGGAGACTCCACAACCCCCCTGGTCAGCCTGTTCCAGTGCTCCATCACCCTCACTGTGAAGTTCTTTCACACATCAGTGTGGAACCTTATCCTCTTAGTTTGTCAGAAAAAATACTACTGGAGGGTTGGGCTGTTTTGTTTTTTTTTTTTTGGGGGGAGGGGGGGTTGGTTTGTTTGATTGGTTGTTTTTTTAAATCAGGGCCTTTGTGGCACACTTGGCTGGTCTGGCTGGGACACAGCCATACTTCCACATGACCCAATCTGCCATTACCACACGCTGCCACTCTCATGGAAGTGTCTTATATATCACAAAAAAGAGGAAGAACCCAGAGATCTACACAATATTTATGATATACTACCAGGATGAATGCGATGTGTAGCATCCCCTGGACAGCATCAAAGCCCTAGGCCTCAGGTGTCAAGGAAAGTTACGTGGCTTATCTACAGAAAAAAAAGTGACAATGACCACATGCTTAATCCTACTCTGCACCATACCTCCTCTCTTACCCTGCCAGCACTGCATGAATGTACCCACCCTCAGCACAAGTAAAGGGGCACTGTTGTCCCCACAGTCCCTCACCATCCCTAGAGAGAAAGCATCCCTAAGAAGAGACTTCATAGCTTGGCATTTCCAGCAGGAATGAAAGATGAAGGTGGGATCAGGACAGCATGAGTTCTGTGAGTTGCTTCAGAGAATAGTGTCTTGGGAGCAGCTGGCTGAAAGTGCTAGAATTCTGTTGACTGCTGGGATTTTGGGATTGGGGCTGGTGGGATTTTACTGACATGATTTTGTTGACTTCCCTCACCCATTACTCTGTCATGCAAGGCAACCAGCTCCTTTGGTGATACCTGCAGACAGCCCTGTCTTTTATTAGGTCAGCTAACATGGCTCTATGGAAAATACCAAGCTTCCAAGCATTCAGTGCATCCTTTGGATGTTTTTCTTTTTTACCAACTGCATTTACACTCCAGGAAATAATCTAGTCTTCAGAATCACTCAGAAGCATTGAAATGTATTTTGTCTCTTATGGCCTAAACATGATTGTACGGTGTACCTGTTGCTTCATATCCTCTCCTCAATCGACAACCCACCAGGAGAAAGAGGGAGAGAATATCACAGAATCACAGAATGCTTGGGGTTGGAAGGGACCTCTGGAGATTATCTAGTCCAACCCTGCTGATAAAGCAGGATCATCTAGAGCAGGTTGCACAGGGTTGTGTCCAGGCAGGTTTTGAATATCACCAGAGGAGACCACACAGCCTCTCTGGGCAGCCTGTTCCAGTACTCTGCCACCCTCAAATGTGGGTGAAATACTTCTGACTATGAAACTGGTACTTTCCTTTGCCAAATTCTTGATGCTTTCCAGACCTGCAGTGGCAGGTAAATAAAAGGCACTTGGGATACCAGTATCAGGTACAGATGCAGTAAGGACACAAACCACAGCAATGACAAGTATAACAATGTAGAGCACTGCAGCTGCAAATGATGGTGGAATACAACAGACAAGTGAACTGGTGTTCAAGAGTGTAGGATTAAGAAGAGAGGGAAAGACCAACAAAAGAACAAAAAAGGAAATAAATAAAAGAACCAAACCCCAAATGCAAACAGAAAAACAATGACACCTACACCAGACCTTCTGATAAAACCAACAAGCCACTTCTGGTATGTGGTACTGGACATCGTAAAACAACTCTACACTGAATGTACTACAGTTGCTTACTTGCAATTTAAAAGTAAATCACAAAGAAAAAGCAGTAATTGTCAAACATGTATCACATGAAACAAGTTAAACCAGTCATGTGATACCAGGGGGACAGGCTAGTTAGTGGGTTGGGATTTCTGCCAATTCCTGTTACTTAAGTGGTATATTTTAACAATGACCCTGCACTTCTCAAGCTGCTATGCAGTAAGGTCCTTGTAAGGAAACAAAAAAGAACAAGCACATAAGCATGAGATTTCTCAACTGGATATGGTCAGAATATACAAGAAGCTGTTAACAGCCCTGAGTGACATTCTGTAAAGATTATCTCTATCGCCTCGATTTTGCTGTTATTGGCATTTATGAGAAGCATGTTTTCCTACCCATATTGGAGATGTAACTGACCAAAGAGAAACCCAGTGCACAGGAGAAAGGAACCCAGGTTGGGAATAGCCTAGAAAAGGGGGAATGAAGAGTAACACGTGTGCATGTGCAGAGGGTAACAAACAAAGGCAGATTTAGAATCATAGAATCATAGAATGGCTAGAGTTGGAAGGGACTCCCAG
>VXBZ01005570.1:1444779-1511956 GCA_013399135.1 Heliornis fulica
GTTGGCCTTCTGGGCCGCAAGAGCACATTGTCGGCTCATGCTGAGTCTCTCATCCACCATCACTCCCAAGTCCTTCTCCTCAGGGCTGCTCTGGAGCCACTCTCCACCCAGTCTGTAGTTGTGCCTGGGATTGCCCCGACACAGATACAGGACCTTGCACTTGGCCTGGTTGAACCTCATGAGGTTGGCACGGGCCCACCTCTCCAGCCTGTCAAGGTCCCTCTGGATGGCATCCCTCCCCTCCAGTGTGTCGACAGCACCACACAGTTGGTGTCGTCAGCGAACTTGCTGAGGGTGCACTCCATCCCATATTTGGAGCAGAGGTAGTCAACTGCAGGGAATTACTCATCCGCAGCTGACATTAGCTTTTTTCTCCTGCTCTATTGACCTGTAGAGATAAGGATGGCTTTTGCAGACCTGGGAGTTCCTATGCATTGCACATGAAACTCACCTGATGTATCATTTCCCCAAATTCCCCAGGAACAGGGGATCTCACACTTCTAACCAGCAAGGTGTCATGACTTCTGTCCTGCTCTACCTCCTGAAGTCTGGCTGAACATGGTGCCTGCAAATCACAGCATGGAATAAATCCAGTGTGTTGTGCTACCAGTAGGAACATACCTAATCTTTGAGTCCCCACCTGTATCAAGCAGTCCTGATAAATCACACACAAAACACAATGTAAGATTGCCATCCCCATGGTGGTCCACAGGTTCTTTCAAAAACTGGGAAAGGAAATGCTGCTGAGGTCTGTGCCAGGCAAGGGGGGAAGGCATTAGTCAACAACCAAGCACTTTATTTCCCCATGCTCATTCATTAACTGAGAAGCAAGCTCTCCTCAGTGTTCTCATTTAGCATAAGTGGCGTTTTTCAGGTTTCTCTACAGGTGGTTAAAGAACTTTTAGCTCTGATCTTATATTTCTATTGTTCTTTAAATTTCATTTATCCAGAAATGCTCATGGATAAGTCAAAAGAGGTTGCAGACAGATGAATTCAAGTGTGTTTCTATACCCATTGTATCTAGTTGGGTTTTTTTCAAGCAAGATGGCATTTTCTCACATTAGCTTCACTGCAATTGAAAAAGTCACAACCTGACATTTCAGAATCTTGAAACAATCTGTTTTACAGATGCGTGGCCACCCTCAGAGCTGAAAGTGGGCATTAATGCTTGGTTTTCAAGGCCAGTGATCAGCTTTTCCATGTCACCTCATTGAACTCTCTTAGCTTATTTATTAATTACGCTGGGATTTTCAAAATTAGTATTTCAGCTTAGTAAATCAATTTATTAAGTGAGAATTTGATTACATGGTCCTGTTACTGATGCACATAGGAACAGATTTTCCCAGAAGGATTTTGTGGATAAAAGTTTCTTGCATTTATATCAGCAAAGGAGTCCTGGCTAGTGCCACACAGCTGCTCTGTTTAAATGCAGGTAGTGTTACCTCCTGGTACTGAGCCCGAATTAATGTCTCACCATGCCAAGCAGATGAGGTAAAATATTCAAGACCTGTGTGTAGGTCAACCAAACTTCCTCTAGAAACATACAGAAAGGAGCTTTGGGGCTGAATTTGCTGTTCACACCATCTGGATGTGACACCTCAGGCCTTAAAAAGCAGCTCTTCTTTTTTAACTGCCTCTCAGGCTTTAATGATATGAATCCCATTACCTCGTACTAGTGCAAAGCCACTTAAACCACAGCTAAAGATGTTTTTAAGCTAATCTTTCTGACTGAAATGGGTTTGGAGCCCTTTCACTGTCAGCTCCAGCTGAAAAGCAATTCAGGAAGATGCTGCCTTGTAGCTGTTGATTGCAGCAGCTTAGCTGAGGGACAATAGCTGACAGAAAGAGATAGCCTAGTCCTTCCCAAGGCAAAGCCAGACAGGTTAATTAAGCCATAAGGACTGACAACGTGTGATATATTTTAAACATTGTTGAGACAGACCAGGTAGTGACTAGTGACAGCAGTTACAAATGCCTTTGCAGGCTGCTGCTCCCGAGCAATTGGGCACACTGGTAAGGCTGAAGCAGAGGGTCAGGGTGCTTTTCCCTGCAAGAGGAAGGGCAGAGCAAGCAGAAGTGAAGAAGGGCAGAGCGAGCGGCATGTTTGGGTCTCCAACACCAGCATGGTCAGTTGCAGGCACTCAGGCTGGAAGGCCAAGGCCCACACACAGATTTTTCCTTAGGCTTATTTCCAACGTCCCTTCTAGCCGTGTCACACCATAGACCTATGTTTAGGGAAGCAAAGCAGTGCATGAGGCTTTCACCAGTGCTTTAGGCAGCTGTCACCCAGGCCAAGGCTTGTGTGGCCCCGGGGCTGGGGAAACCTGACGGGTACCTGGGGAAAGGCACAAGCTGAAGGCACCACCAGGACGGTCTCCTCAGCTCTGGGGATAGCGTGGGGACTCTTGAACGGCGAAAGGATCCCTTTAATCGCCATGGCGGTGCGGAACCTTTCTGTGAGGCGCCGCTTCTCCTCCGGACGCAGCCGCAGAGGACCGGCCCCGCTCCCGCAGTTGCCTGGTAACGCCGGCTAACGAGGCGGGGTGCCGCGGTGAGAGCGGTCCGCTGCAGCAGCCCGCCCGCCCGCCCGCCCGCGGGTAGGGGCGCCGCGATGTTGGACCCGGACAGCGGGCTCTCCCTCACCATAGCGCGGATCGTGCAGCGGCTGAAGGGCTCCAGCCTCCACTCCCAGCTGGAGCGACAGGCCCGGGTGAGCCCCGACCTGGCGCTGTGCCCCCAGGCCCGCTTCCCTTCCCCGCTACCCGTGCCCGGTGCTTTGTTCCCGGCTGCCGACCCCAGACCAGGCAGTGCGGCCTCCGCCGGGGCCGAGGGACCCGGGAGCGGGCAGGGCAGGGCAGGACAGGCCCTGGCCTCTCCTCCCTCCCTCTCGGCTAAAGCTGTATTTCTAGTTCCTTCCCTTGGGACTGAAGCATTTCGCAGTGCATATGAGGACTGTCCTTTTGAAATCTCACTGCTTCCAGTAGCTCCTAAAACGGAGCGCTTTGTCTTCTAATCTCTCATTCGGAAAGCTTTAGCTACCCGCACCCCCCTTCCTCCTCCAGAGTGCCCCTGAGAAAAGGAGGATTTGCTGAAGGGAAGTGAAAATAAATGAAAAACGCACACAACGGGCGTTTTTGTAGCCGGGCAAGCAGTTGGGTTTTATATTTAGGGACTTACCTGCACTTCAGATTTCTGTATTTCAGCTGGACTTCATTTAGGATGCTTCAGATTAAAACTCGGTTTTCATGACTCTGATAACACAGTAGTGGTGATGTGACTATTATTGTGCATTGTTTTGGGTTGGGTTTTACAAAATCTTGGGGGCTTTTTTTTTTTTTTTGCAAACAGAACTGAAATTCATACAGTTGTGGTGTGGGGTTTTTCTTTGTTGTTGTTGCTGTCTGTTGATTGGTTTTAGTTGATTTTGGTTTGGTTTTTTTTTTTTTTTTTTTTAGGATAGAGTGTCCATTATCTGCCTTAATTCTGTTGGGTTTTTAAATGAAACATGATTTTGTCTCTGAAAGTCCCTGTAGCTTTCCTTAGCTAGCAACATCACTAAGTGCATTTTCTGTTTTTTTTTTCTGTTGTTTTTAAATTTGCTGGTTTTAAATTGTTTGTCTGCTTTGCTTCTGTTGACTGACCACTCTTTAGATGTTGAGAGTAAGCAAATGTGTGTGAGTTGAAGTGGGCTGGAACTATCAAATACGTTTGGTTCTGCTAAGTGTTGGGGAATTCAGACCAGATAGCCTGACCTGAAGTGTGGAGAGTCCTTGTTCTCAGTAATGGCAGTGATGGGACTTCAGAAGAAGTCTCTTTTAACAATTTCATTACTGATTATGACAAATCCTACATGTACTTATCTCTGCATTCATTCTTTTGTCTGCCTCCTGTGAGGCTTGATTTCAGTCTTTGTTATTTTGCATGTTTGTTTTGAAACAGGAAGAAGGTTGGTGTTTTCAGGACTTGGCTAGATGTTTAAATACTGCTGGTGGATGGCTGTTTTGTAAAGCCATTTTGTACAGGTGAACTCTCTAGGGATCTCAGCAGTGCTCTTCCATTGTGGTGGTTGATGTCAGGGAGGGATTTGGACATTTAATTGCATTTTCAGACTATAGTATATCAATTGACTCAATACAAGTAGAGGCTTGGCACAGTTAAAGCATAAAGGTAACCTGTAAAATAAATAAAAAGCGTGATGACCACAGGGCATGGTTTTTTCTGCTCCAAGAAATTGTTAAAACAATGTCTGTATATAGGTCAGAAGATTATTCTAGTCATTTGAAGTGCCAAAGGGAAAGAAAATAAGTAGGGCAACAAATATTCAGGTTGATTCTTAGAGTAGGTGTTTGAAGAGTTAGTAATAGAAGATTAGATCAGAGCTAGAGTTCAGTGATCTGAAAGACTGGAAGGTTTTCATATACGTCTGCTAGAGGATTTCTCAATGTAAAGTAACATCTCTTGGAGCTTAATAAGGTCGAATGTTTACCCTGTTTGCCAGAAATCTATATGTTCTCGTTGAATTTTTTTTTAATTGACTTTGCATGAATTTATGTTCTTTTATGTACATAAGAGACTTTTTATTTACAATGCTTGTACAGTCATATTATTGCTGTGCTGTGCAGTTGCAAAGGCCCTATTAGTGAGTTCCATATTTGTGTCCATCCGTTAGCAGCTCTATATAATTCTGAAGGTTTCTGAATTTTGCTACTCCCTGTACTAAATTAATGTTTTATTTCCCTTCTGTAACATGGGGTCTTTCTGAAGCTGCATTACCAAAAAGGAAATCTTTGCTATTGCTGTTCATCACTGTCTATTGCTGTCTGCTGGTTAACAGTTTCTGAACAATGCTTGGTCTGCACCAGATGCAGTGTTAATATACAGGTGGTTCCTTTTTGGGTGATTTTAACCTACTTTTGGAGATACATACTGTATTGTGAGAAATATTTTGAAGCTGTGCATCAGAGTAAAACTTAGTTATTGCTCTGGATAATTTTACTAGTTATGTTTTACCTTTACAAGCATTGCTCTTTATCTGTTAGTGTAGAAAATGATGTTGCTGATACTCATTCCTCAGAAATATTTACTGACTCTGAAAACATGACAGAGTGAATTGTAAGGTCCATTATAATATTACTTGGATTTTTTGAAAGGTTGGGTGGTCTCACAAACAGTATTTTAACTGTTAGCAAATTTTGTAACTTCATCTCTCCTTTTAATGTCTAGTAAGGAGAGCTCAAAATGAACAGTTTCTTTTATGAGTTAATAAAAATGTGGGGAAAATCCAATATCCTGACGTTATTTGTAAGAGGTGATAGATTAGCCCTGTGGTTATGAGCCAATCGTGCCAGTGCTGGGCTTGGGTGTCATTGGGAGCCTGAGGCAGTGTCAAGGACTATGTGATATGTCGTCTCTTTGAAATAAGTTTGGTATGGGGACCAAATGATTTGCTGTCACAGCTTTAACTTTGAGGATACCAGGATAATCATGGTCTTGTCCCAGGACTGAAGTAGAAGTAGGCTCATATGCTTGTTAGTGACTATCTGGAAAACGTTATGTTGATTTTATCTCTTCTAGATTGAGTTTTGGTATATTGATAATATACCTGCAAGTAATACAGAGAGATTAACACATCAGAGAGTGTAAAGTGCCAGTCATTTGCTTTTAAAGTACTTCTGAGTAATTTTGTAGGGTGTTTGAAAGGAAAGAGTAGCAGCTACAGACAAAATGCTAGCCTGTGCCTTTTCAACAGTTACAATTGCTGCTGGCATTATTCGGGTATCAGAAGAGGAATCTGATCTTGGTTCCTCAGGTATAACCAAATCTTTTTGCTTTTGTCTTACTTTTTCTCTTCCCTTTCTGAAGTGTAAATGTTTTTAAGGTAAAAATTAGAGGTAGGTCAAAGTTGCTAAAACTCATCTCTGAACATTTATCCATGTTAGTTCACTGATAAAAATTTTCCCCAAAACAGACATGAAAAAAGTGCTACCTGTTAAACACATCTTTAATTCACAATTTAGAAACTTTGTTACATTTTTATGTTTGACTGAAGCTTAATCAAGATTAATCAAATGTATTTTTGTCCTCTGCAAACCTGTAATAGAAATCAGACTGACCCTTAATTGCTTAGAACTTCCAGTGGCCAGAGGCAAATGACAAGTAAAGGTAAAACCCACAAAACTAGCAAACAAAAGGTGCAGTGGTTTATTCATAAAGAATGTTTCTAAAACAGGTGAAAATAAAATGAAAGATACAGGTTCGATTTAAGTTTTAAAATGAACAGGGAAGATTCACAGTACTGTGAATCCCTGTGGGCATTGTCTGTGTAGGCATTCTCAGATCCATTTCTTGTAGGTATGTCTGTAGTGGGACAACTTGAAGGAGACCCTGTAGAAAAACAGAGTAATTGCTGTCAAAGTAGGCAGAAGTGGTGACTTGAGTGTAAGAATCAGCACTGACACCCCATCAACCCCACTCTGACAAATAATAAGTTTGGGAATGAGAAAAGTTTTTTATGAGGTATCTGAAGGTATGAACAAGGTGTGGAAAGATGTGCTAGGGTATGTCATGATCAGAATGATTGTCCAGAGAGGACTCCACCACTGTTTAAACAGATCTGTGACTAGTACCAGAAGGGTTTAAAGAAAATATTAAAGTGAGAGGTAAAGTCTTCACAAGAGTTCTCAGGGGAAGAGAAGGGAGAGAAGTTTGCTTTGGGAGCACTGGGAGCATTGCAGCTGGGGCACTGTCTGACTGTGCTTCTAAAGGGAGTGCAGGTGAAACTAGCTTAGAATAATCTGTGTGGAGTGGTTTACAAAATATCTGAGGATATTATATTTCCAAGAGTTAAAAAAAATAATTGATACTGATGACTATTAAGTAAAAAATCAGATTTAAAAGGAGAATGTTCTGTGAAATGTAGCATTTATTAAATAAAACTTAGCAAATAAACGTAGGCTTGTGAGTTATCACAGATAATTAATGATTCCTTTTCATACATTGTATTTAACAAAGGGCTCACTGTGCCCTCCTGGGAGCTTGTAAGTTTGGTTTAACTGGTCCAGCAGTAACGTCTACAGTGCAATGAATTTTAAACTGAATGCGATTGTGAAGGCATTAAACAGATTATGGAGTTCAGAAGCAGCACCAACTTGATTCACAGATATTACTTTTAGTAATGTAGATTATATGTTTTACCTATGTGAGTGTACTTTGTTTTCAGTGCTAATTTTATATTAAAAAAGGACCTAGAAACTTTATTAAAACATCAGAATTCTATTAAGTCTATTCTATTAAGTGTATCATTTGCAGCTGCGTATTGCTGTATGAGGCTCATTGAAGCTCTCTGTTTCAACTGCTCCATTATTTTTACTTGTATAAGAAAGTTCACAATACTGTTTCCCTTAGTGTAACTGCTGTAGAAATGTAGAAGGGTTTGAAAATTGCCACTGTAATTAGGGTTTTTTACTTACTGAAATTTCTTCAGTTATGCTCAGAATGATTCCTTTTTCCTGTTACAGAAATGTGTTAACAAAAAACACTCCCTTAAATTTGTAGGATTTTAAGTGGTTAGAGAGTGTTTACATTTAAATTGTCATGGTTGTGCTAAAATGGTTTTTATCAAGATCCTGATAAAATCTAGTTACGGCAGAAAGGAGCATGTGAGAAAAGGTGAATATTAGCTTTTATTGAATTTACTTCTGCAAAAGTTGGACTGTAGTTGGGGTGGTATGCTTTTTGTAGTTTAGGCAATAATAGCAATAAAAGCTAAAAACATTGTGCACTTGTGCAAGAATCGTAATGAATGGTAATAAATGCTCTGAAAGTATGCACACTTGTTTAAAACAAAAAGACTTTGAAGAGAAATTATGGTGGAGAGCCTGTAAAAATATTTAGATTGTATAAAGTTATTTGCAGAACTGTTTGCAGCAGGATGAAAGTATGTGTTCACCTGATGCAATTCCACATTTCAGTATAGCTGGATCACTTCTCAGCAGTGTTTATTCTTGTTGAGAAGAGAAATAGTTTAACACAGGAGTTATGCTGGAACACTTTGTTCTGTCAAGCCTCCTCTTTGTAGTACGTTGCTGGTCCTCTAGCTGTTTTCCTGTACTTTGAGTGCGGTGCCTTGATGGCTTTTCTGTGCTCTTGCCTGATTAGCGCTGCTCCAGTCACGATGTTTGAATGCCATTTCCAAAACTGGATGCTAATTTGCAAATAGATTTGTTCACTTGCTCTACAAATCAATTTACTGCACCCACCAACTAGCACTGTGCTTTCCTTTTGCTTGGTTTCTGCAAGATCAATGCTGAGTGTCTGGATTTCCTTTTGTCTTGGCATCCAGGTACACAAAGTACAGACCATTTAGAATATTTGCTTACGGTGACTGCTGGATCTGAGCAGGATACCTCACTGAAGACAAAGAAGATGTGCACAGAACATAAATACAAAGGATTGCTAGTGGTATCATAGCCACCTTCTGGAAGGTTTGGCAAAAGTTTGAAAGTCTCCAAACTCTTCTGTACAGCTGAAGGGCAGGAGGGTGCCAAGAAGTGCATAATGATAGCTTGCTTTGTGAAGGGATGTCTGTTTAATAGCCAGTTGCTTCTTGGTTTGCAGGGGGCTGACCGACACTGTAGACAAATGTGGACACTCAGTGCCTGAATCCAAGGTGGCCCATCCGTAAGATTATGCACAATGTGGGTAATACTGGAAGAGAAACTGGTAGTCATTAGCTCTTATTAAAAATCATTTGCTGTTGCTTGCTGAAATACGGTGTGTTTGTTCCCTCTGTCTTGGCCTGACAGAGCCTCTGAATAGCATGAGTTCTTCCCTAGTCCGGCTGTCAAGAGCCTTCACAGGTTGTTCTCGTCTTTACATTGGTCACTTTTCTTTACTCTGCTTGTGATGGCCTTCTGATGGTATGAGATTTATTTATTTATAAGGTACTTACTTAGAATATGTGTAAGGAAACTAGTTCTACTGGGGTATATACTGTGTTTTGGTCACAGGAAACTAATTTTTTTTAGGAAATTAATTCAGTTCATCAGTACAAATTTCATCAAGGTGTTTTTTACTCAATAAGCCTTAACCAGATATTTTTATCAGTATAAATCACAGTAATGCTTTTTTGTATAAATAAAATGTTGTCCACTTGTCTTTCATTCTAACAAAAACCAGTGGATAAAAATGCAGATCTTCCTTAGATAAGATCTGTCTTATCAACCAGTTTACAACAAACACACCCTTCCAAAATGCCTACATGTTTTTTGCAACATAGCATAGCACAAGTTAGACAATTGGGTACAAATGGAAAATAAATGTGTGTGGGAGAAATGGTCGGTAATTTTGGAGCATCAGCTCTGTGAAGCCTCCTTGGCTCCTGAATTTAGTGTGCATCAACACCTCTGTAAATTCCAAAGTGATACTGTTCTGTCAAGGGATGGCAAAGCAATTCTGAAGGGATTTCCTTTCACCTACCAAAAGAAGTATTAGTATTTTCTGATTTGGTTATATAGCCCAGAGTAGGGTATGGAATTCAACGTTAGAACTGGCTGCAGCTACTAGCTGGACCATCTGCCAGATTTTTCCCTTTTAGGTGTCCAATTTCTGATTTGAAAACTGATCGGTCCTGAACAGTAATGGTTCTTGTGGCTCTGTAGCTCAACGTAGCACTGTAGGAATCTGTTGTTCATGATCCAGAAGTAAACATAAGGAAAAGTGGAAATGGGAGGAGGCTTTGGCAATTACAACCTGAAATGACAAGAATGGGAACAGAAGTGCCCTCATAATTGGAGGAGTGTGGTGTATTTTCATGTTTCTTAAATGAAAATTTATCTCAGTAGGACATTTTGTGGTCAAGAGAAGTAAAATGAGACAAGAAGTCATCTAAAAATAAAATTTTGATAAATTAAGATTAGAATAACAATATGTGCTGCAGCAGGGCTAGGAATAGTGAAATAGAACTTGACTGAAGGAATGGGTGTGAAGAGGTGAAGGTAATTGATGGAGATTGCTGCGCTAATGTAATTATTGGAGGAAGTTTTTCCTGAAGTGCTGTCCTGCTTCCTTTTTGACTGCCATCCTGGTGCGTACAAGAGAGTCACTGTTAATTTGTTCTGCAGCTGGGGAACAGGCTCTTTTGGGAGCAGCAGCTCACAAGAAAGTCTTCTGTTGTATCTTTTGGCCTGACAGGGAAAACGGGAGGTCATCTGTGTGGACTGAACTCCATTATCCCCTGTAATGCAATAAGCTGCATAGATTTCCAGGAAACCACAAGGAAAAAAACAAAAACATTGTTAGTATGTGTCAGACCTTCCTTTGAGCCAAGAGCTTACAAATTGTACAGATTTCTTGGACTGTTAACACTGTCAAGACAATGAACCCGTTTTTTAGTAATTGTCAAGTCATTTGGGTTGTTTTTATTTTGGCTTTGGTTTTTTTGGGGGATTAATCATCTGTCAATGAGTTGTGTTTGTGAGGGTTGGGGTCTTTTTGCATATCTGAAAAGGTAAATAGTCCTGGACCTTGAGATTACAATTGGCCATATTTAACCCAGAAGACAATGTTGAACAGTTTGAAGCATGTGCAAACACCTTTGTGGCATAGTAAGTCATAGTCTTACTGCTCAGTGTGATGTGAGTTACTACATTTAAAATTCATACAAGAGAGGTACAAAGCCAGTGCCTTGCAGCAGAAAAGAAAAACCCAGTTAAACTCAGCCTGACACATGTCAGGCCAAAATGGACATAGGACTTTCCATCAAAGTAGATTCAGAAGGAGTCCTTCATAAAATACTCTTTGAGGCTGTTGTTTAAAATGGTATTTTGTGAGTTGACCAAGTACTCCCGTCAAAATCTTTGTTTCCCTGCCTTTAGCAATGATCCTTTGCCAGCTTTTACCGCTGTGCTGAACAGAATTGTGTTTGACGTGAGTTATGCAACTCGCCACACCTTAGGTTTGTGCTTATGATCACCTTTCTATCTCAGAAAGCTTGCTTACAGTCTCTTTGCTATTGCAGTTGATGAACCAAGTATAAAAACCTTCCTTACCTTTAATGGCAAGATGAGGAATGCCGATGCTATCAGTCTCTGCATGGTTTGCCATTTTTGCTTTCAACTGGGGCAAATGGAAAGGCATCTGTAAAATTCTGCCTTGCAAATTCATCCAGACCAACTTCCAGCAAGCTGTGCAGCCCAGCAAATAGCCTTTCTGTATATAAACTGTAGGGCAAACGATAGGACCGTGGAGTTGGTTTATTGTGTGCAGTGGACCTAAAGCATGCCATGCTGTCAGCAGTGCTGTCAGGGCTGGCAAACTGCATAGCCTACTCAAAGTTTGTTTTTAGTAGCAACATAACTTACTGCAACAGATTCAGCAATTGATACACCTCCAGTGCATTATTGCATAGCTTTTGGTAAGAGATATCTCACATTTCTAGGTAGATCATGTGGCCATATGCTTCTAAAATATGCATTGAGCTGTCATAGCAATGAAGTTGCACATAGATCCCTGTGTGTTACGTTAGCAGCCAGGATGGTTATTCTTTCCTAAACCTCCAGCTTTATCCTCTGGTGTTAATGGGCTATTGCCACACTCTGATTAGAAAAATATGTATTAGAAGTAATTTCACATAAACTCACTGTTTTCAGACTGCTGTCCTTTCGGACCTTTTGGTCTGTTTTCTCCTCTTGGTCTAGCTATAGAAGGAGATGCTATAGCAGCTGCTCCTGCTGTTGCTGAAAAATCTGCAGCACCATCTGTGTGGTAATGTCATAGTACATTTGTAAAGCTGGTTGATGCCTAATTGTCTGTGTCAAGTGCATTTCATTACAAGAGGCTGTATATACTCAGTCACAGCTGCAGTGGGGAAGGTTTGGCCCACAGCTTCTATTTGAAGTGTGAAGATGGTGTTTCTTAACCTCCCACAGTTCACATCTTTCAGTGAAGTGAGAAGTTGTGGAACACTTCCATTTCAATACTTCATGGAGAATACAGTGAGCAGGGTCTGGTCATTTACTTGTATTACCTTGTGGCCAATCCTTATAATCCTTTATAATCCAGGTAAGTACGTGGGATACTTGCTCAGAATATTAAGCATATATGCCACTACATTCTCTCTCTCTCCCTCCTCTTTTCTCTGTCCCTGAACATAGCTTTTAGTGCTGATGTAAAAGCAAGGAAGAAGTTGACTAACGTTTAAGTATTTTTTTTCTTGCAATTACCATTGTCAGGTTAGTAGGAAGCAGTTTAGTTACTGTGTAACCTGAAGCATGTAAGTTTCCTATTTTATAACTTAAAATATACAATGTAATTTCTTTTTAGTGCTTGCTTGATGTTTATTTACTTATTTCTTTTTCATATTAGGTTAGCCTACGCAAACCAGAAATTAAACTGGAATCACTGAAAGAAGATCTTAAGGATTTTCTGAAGACATCAGGTTTGTAACACTTCATTGATATATTTGTGAATAGTATAGATCTACATAAGAACATAACTGACATACATGACACAAATAACAGTTTGTGCAGCTTCTTGTTGCTGACAGTAGCCAGAAATAGACATTCAGTGATTCAAGATTATGAGAGAGAGAAAATTAAAAGGGCAAAAGTTCTTGGATTCCCACAGCATTTTGATAAACATATTATGCAAAGAAGTTATTTAATCATTTGATAAGATATGGGTGGGTTTTTTTGAAAGTTCAGAATGATACAGAATGATGAACTCTGATGAGCATCCATGGAGGTACTCTTGAGAATTTTACACTTAGCCTACAGCTTCCAATGGAAGTTGGAAATGTAACTAGAACATGAAAATTTCATGGTACGAGATTTGTAATAATTGGGAACCACTCATTTATTAATATTTATGGATGGTTTAAAATCCATGATATTATTAAAAATAGCACATAATTACCTGAGCAGTAGATGGAAATAAAGGATACTCAACCTTTAAACAGATCTGAACTTGTAGCTTTTCTATCTTAATCAGGTTAAGGTTTCTTCTCTTCCTGTCTGGTAGGTAGACATGAATTGAGACAGGGCAGAAAACTCCAGTGACTGCAAAGCAATCTCTGATGCATATTCCATTAGTATTAATTTCTAAAGTTGTCTTATGGATTTTTTTTTTTTATCAGGTTGGGAAAAGAAGCTTCAGAATGCTGTTTATAGCGAACTCAACGTGTGAGTTTAGTATTTTTGTTTTGTAAGTTCTACTTAAAATATATACAAATGAATCGAAGGTATATATAGGTGTTTGATTTGTTGTTACTGTCTGCAAGATCTGTCATACCAAGGGTGTCTTGCTTCATTTCTGCTTTTCAAGTGCCATTATTTCTTTTTCATCCAAGGGTAAATATCGGATGCAAGTACATGATGTGTCTAAGTAGTATGAGGGGGTCTATTCAGCAAAATACTTGTAAATGTATCTGTTAGTAAGAAAACATCTTCATCATATCTTTCAAGGGAAATATATTTACCTGTCTTTGGGACTAATGCTTACACTTTCTTTGAGTTCACAGCAATAAACTCTAAAAATCATGATATTAGCCTTGGAAAACTAAAATGAACTAAGAATGCCATGATTTTTTAAGCATTGTGGAAAAGTCAAGAAACAGTGTTGCTGAAATCTGTTAGTATTGATTCTACTTGACACATAGGCTCAGAGTTCTCCAGAACAAATTAACAGCAAGTACAAGGATGACTTTACCAGTTAAAAATGTGAAGGAATTTGGGGAGGGTTTCCCATAATCCTATAATAGGAACTGGTTGAATACATTTAAATAAACAAAAATTCAGACTATCCATGAGAGAAGCTTTGTGTATGTTTTATTTCCTGAAAGACACATGACAATTAAAATTAAGCTGGATAAAGTGTTTAGCAATAACTCACTGAAAATAATCTGTACTAGTGGCAGATAAATTAGTGGCTTGGTTATTTTATTTCAGGTCTGTGGTTTGGGTTTTTCATTGGCATAATGCAGTGGATATTCAACTTTTAGGTCAATACCACAAAGTTCTAATTGCTCTGGGCATGTACACGTTTGCAATTGAATTTTAAAAGGAAATCCTTTAAAAATTGTTTTCATTTGAACAAATACAATATCCTGGATAGTAAAGGTTCTGGGGAGACATAAAAATGACCTGTGAAGAGGATACACTTGTAAAGTACCCGATTTGCGCATAGAATTATTTGATTTTATTTTACAAATATGCAAAATGCTGAGGATTATTTGTAATTTAAGAACTAATTTTGAAATGTTATTAATACTTACATATCTTCTCTTTTTTTATTTTTTTTTTTGTCCATAGGAAAGGATGAGAAAGAAATACTTCTAAAAATAACGTTTTAGTTTTGGTCAACATACACAGCAGTTTTCCTAGTGCTTTCATGAAAGATATTTAGGTTTACAAATACAGGATTAAGAACCATAAAAACCTGAACATTTAAATACACTCTACTTTCTTCCAGGTTTCCTTCGCCCTGTCATCCTGCAGCACCGCCGGAGCATATGAAAGAACCATTAGCTTATATGAGGAAAGCACAGGTTGGTTATTTTCAGTTTTATTGTTTGTATCACATCTTTGATTAGGCTGTGTGAGCTTTACTCTGTATAATGTTATTCTGTGATTTCTAGGTTTTATACCTCAGGAAAAACACAGATCTGTAATTGCATTGAAGTTGATAATGATGGTGTTTTATATGTGTTGTTTTACATACGTACAAAAAATTCTCAAGTAATTCTGCAGCCGTCAATAAAGTAGAATATAATGGCAGGTAGGTGAATATTGGAGAATGGAGACAACGGGAATTATGCCAAAGGTCATTTCATTTAGGGTTACAAAAATACTGTTTTGAAGGGACACTGTCAGGCAGTTTTACAGTGAAAGACAACAAGCTGCAGAAGTACATCTTGAGAGACAAGAGATATATTTAGTACTTATAAATGTGAAAGGAATATGAAAAGTATAAAGCCAAGGAGTTGAAGGCATATTGAAGGAGAAATAAGAGCAACTGGACTATAGAAGAGTAAATAAGGATTTTTTGGTGTCAGGAAAAAATATTTTTGCTTCACAGCATATATTGGAATAAAAGAGCCTATTTGATTTTTTTTTTTAAATCCACATAAAATGTAAAAAAAAAAAAAATCAAAACCCAGACTTCCAGAATATCCAGAATATGATCTAACCAAAATATCTGAGGTAAGGATAAAATTGTATTTAACTCAGCCGTGCCTAGAAATATATTGCAGTACTCTTTTACAAGATATTCAACAAATTGTATTATTTTTTCAATCATATTGCTTATTCCAGTAAGTCTTATCTTGCCATCCTGGGTTTCAGTCCTTGGCATTTAGGGACAAAGATTGTATTAAGCATTTGTTCTTCTGTGGTGTGAAATGTAATGCCACAATTTACTGCCTGAAATTTATCATTCTGAGTTTGCTAATGCGAAAAACAGAGTTGTATCTATGTATGTATGTCTAAACCAGTTTCAATTATTCTTGTTTTATAGAAATGCATATAATGCTTATAGTAATCAGTATATTTAGCTCTCTGTGGATAGGACTGTTTTATCAGATAGCTTAGGAATGAGTAGATCTTCATGTTTCAAAATTTCATAGTCCTGTTTCAAAGATGATTAAACATCCATATCCTCTGGAATAGCTTAGCCCTAGTCAGCCGCTCACTCACTCCCCCACCAGCAGAATGGGGGAAAGAGCCAGAAGGGGAAAAGTGAGAAAACGTCTAATAAAGGCAGTTTATAAGGTAAAGCAAAAATCCATGCATGCAAGCAAAGCAAAACAAGGAATTCATTCACCACTTCTCATCAGCAGGTAGATGCTTAGCCATCTTCAGGAAAGCAGGGCTTCATACATTACAGTTTCTTGGGCAAACAATGTAACTGTGAACATCACCACTTCCTCCTTCTTTCTCCTGGCTTTTTTTATTCAGAGTATGATGCCATATGGTGTGGAATATCCTTCTGGATATCAGTTTGGGTCAGCTGTCCTAGCTCTATCCTCTCCCAGCTTCTTGCACACACCCAGCTGGTGGGGAAGCATGAGAAACAGAAGAGACTTAGAATCCATGTAGGCACTTTGAGCAATAGCTAAAACATCGGTCTATTAACACTATTTTGGTCACAAATCAAAGCCACAGCATGATACCAGCTTCTATGAAAAAAAATTAACCTTGTCTCAGCCAAAACTAGTAGATCTTCTTTCAAATCCTTTCTTGAAACATGTATCTTCAGTAAAAGATTCAGTATGAATCATTTTCATAGAGAAATACTGTTAAAGGGTGATAGTTGCAAAAGTAATAAATATGGTTACAGAATGTTGTGGTTCAGCCCCAAGCAGAGGGCTGAACTATCAGCTGCTGGATTGCTCACTCCTCTTCATAAGGAGAGGAAACAGACTAAACACCATGGGTTGGGATAAACACAGTTTTACCGATAAGCACTTTGAGAGGGCAACAATAACAAACATACCCATCAATAATGCAGAGTACTTTACCTACTGACTGAGAAGCTAACAAAGACCGCTACACCAACATAAGAACCTCTGAACCCAATCCTCTGCCTCTGCCCCACCAGCCCTTTTATAGAGGTTGGATTGATGTCAGGGGGTGTGGAAACAGCCTGGGCCAACTCAGCTCACCTCTGCTGGTTGCTTGGGGAAGTCACCTCTGGCCTGGCCAGAACTAGGACACAGAATTAACATATTTTCTAAAACCTCTAAGGTACATATGTGTGTGTGTCTGAAATGCTCACATTTGTAGTCTGTAAGAAAACAGTCATGGTCAGATCAGTTGAATTACAGCTAGGTTTTAATTTTTTTGTAATTCTTTAATAAAAGAAGAGTTTTAGAGACAATCTAAAAAGCTTACAGTCTCTTTTTATAATTTTCTTGGTTTCAAACAGTTGGAAATAGCTAAAATGCAAATAAACACGTTGCTAATACCTTTTGGAAGAGACGTAAAAGTGGAAACTTAGAAATTTTCCATTATGTATTGGAAATGTAATTAATGTTTTGAAGATAGAAGACTGGCTTTGTTTTATCTGTAGGTAGATTTATTCACTTTATTTGTCTTTTAGCATCACAGTCATTGAGAAAGAATATTTTGATGCTATCAACAAAATGTGTTCTGGTAGAAAAATGTTTTCCATATAAGTCATAATCTATTTTTATTATGCACAGCCACCATTCCAGATGCTGTTTCCATTGTTATGAGCTTGTTGACATTTTCTTTGTTCTTTTCTATCTTAATTAATTTTGCTCTACTTCAGAATTCTAGAAAGAAGGGTAATACTCTCTGAAAACTGTCTTACTTTGATAGCAGTTATTGGAGTGACTCTGAACCAGTAATTAAAACTATATTAGTGTTTTTCTAGAGTAGATATTAAAATGTTCATGATTAACCATTTTTCTTCTCAAGTGGGCTCAGGTTTTCCATTCTTAGGTGGCAGACTGAAGTTTTTATATTGTATCCTCCCTACTTCAAAAAAACCCTACAATTTTTTGAAAGGGCAGAATGTTAATGGCGATGAGTAGTAACACTACATATTTTTTAAGTTTGGTGTAATGTGTATGCTCGAAAGCTGGTCCATTGTTTCTGTCAAGACAAATTACTGGCTGTAGCTGCATTAGTCTGTCATTGTTTTGGTCTTTCCTAGACAGAGAAATACTAGGTCTTGGGGTTTTTTGTTTCCTGAAAAATGTCAGATGCATTATTTAGGACATTTATTTAAAAAATTTCAGAACTCAGTTTTCTGAAGTATTTGATCTGCTTACAATTTTGGGAGGATTGCTTACCTCCTTCTACTTTGTTAAACAGCAGAAGTATAGCTTAAAACTTCTGCATCTTAATGCAGACAAGTATTAGCACTAGATTATAATATGAAAACATTTACACATTGCTAATTTGCATTTCCTACCCAGCAGAGGCTGTGAGTTGAAACATTCCTGAATCCATTGAACTGGTTTACTAACGACACTTATATCTACATTTTGATGAGGTGAAATGATTGCAGACCTTTTCAAGTGTTTGTTTTGCTCCCCTTATTCACTGGGAAAGCCTTTGCTAGATTTGGGACTACTCTGCTGCAACCAGCAATGAAGAAACTAAATGGAAAACATAAAAACAAGAGTAAAAAGAGATAGAGAAGCATAAGAAACTGAGTCCAAAGAAATGTGAGGAAGTGTTTCCACAGTCTGATGCTTCCAATGAAGCTGTCCTTTAATTGTTTAATATGTATATTTTTACAAAGGTCACAACAAACCCAAACACTGTAAATCAGCAGGAGCTCGTTATCATGATCATCCAATAATACATAATTCATAAATTGGTGTTGTGTGGTGGTTTGACCCTGGGTGGAGGCCAGACTCCCACCAAAGTTGCTCTATCACTCCTCTCTTAGCTGGACAGGGGAGAAAATACATGTTGAGAGGCTTTGGATTTGAGATAAGGACAGGGAGAGATCATCCTCTAATTAGCATCTCGGGGGAAACAGACTCAACACAGAATAAAGGAAAGAAAACTATCTATCTAATTTCTTACACTACAAACACACAGAGACCAGAGTCGGATAAGGAGAAGTACAAACAGCTCTTAAAACACACACCCCCCCACTGCTCACTTCTTTACAAACTTCACTTTATTCATGATTTCTACTCTCCAGGTTGGCACAGAGGAAAGGGGAGAAAAAATAAGGAACGGATGCTTCAGACTTCAGTCAGTTCCTCATGAGTTGTTCTCCTTCTGCAGGGGGACGGGGAAGGGGGGCATTTCTCACACTCTCTTCCTGTGCCAGCTTGGAGTCACACCTTGGGAGACAGTCCTCCATGACCTTCTCCACCTGAGTCCTCTCCCACAAGGCTTCAGCTCTTCACCAACTGCCCCAGTGTGGGTCACTGCTATAAACTCACAAAATGTCTCTCAGTCCCACACTGCTGGTCCCAGCCTGGTCTCCCACAGAGTCAGAAGCCCTCCCATCAGCAAACCTGCTCTGGCGTGGACTTCCATCTCTCTCTCTCTGCCTCTTATCTCTCTCCACAGGTTTCAGGTTCTGTCAGGGGCTGGCTCCAACGTAGGTCACAGATTTTTCCATATTCCTCCACCTGCTCCATGGTGGGCTCCTGCCTGACTCGGGTACCTCTCCATGAGCTACAAGGGGGCTCTCTTCGTTCTCCATGGGCTGTGGGAGGACACCAGCTTCACCATAGTATTCTCCACAGGCCGCAGGGAATCTTCTCTCAGTGCATCCTCCACCCCCTATTCACTGACCTTGGTGTCTGCAGTTTCTCACATCTTCTCACTCCCTTCTCTGGTGGTAAAATGCGGCTGTTTGCATTTTTTTATCTCTAAAATGTGATTCTCAGAGGCCTGTGACCAGCGCTGATAGGCCTGGATGGCCTTGTTGGCAACAGGGTTTGGGAGTTTGGCCTTGAGAGCCCAGCTGCTATTTGCTTTGTTGGATCCTTAAGAAACTTTCTAGCTGCTTCTTAAAGAAGCCACATTGCAAACCCACCACACATTGCTTTATTTTAACCCATACAGGTCCTTTTTCCTGTTTTTAGCTGTAAGCTAGGAGCTCATTTCAGGGTTTATGGAGAAATGTTAAACAAGTAAACTTGAGATTAGTGGATAAGAAACAATACTGCAACATCTAGTTACAAAGCATAAGGAGTAGAACAGGAAAGGAACAGTCAGTTCTGTGTTGGAGTGCATTTGCTGGCTCCAGAAGATGCTTTCCACAATAGGAGTGGGAAAGGTCTTGCTTTCTAGAGGGAGGCAACATGAAGTTAACTAGGCATTCTAGTTATTCTTCTGACTCTGGAGAACCCCTGTTGTTTGACTTCACAATACTTACTTTTGTTTGATCTTTAAAGTTTTTTTTTCCATTACTTCTCATTCATTACTCTTACTAAATGCTTCTAATTCATTGTCTCTAATGAAAAAAAGACAGGTTTATCTGAATTTTTTGCAGTCAGAAAGATAAATCTAGTTGATCTTTTGCGATACCTTGCAGAAGGCAGAGCAGCTCTTGAGTTGGAATACACTCATAAAGAGAATTCTGTCATACTATTTCAGTGCGTCTTAAGGGTAATCCATTGCATTCTATTTTAGTAGCATCAGCTGGTTATCTAAAAATACAGGGACCTGAAAAGATAAATTGTTCTCTGGTGGGCTACTCCTCAGACTTCTAAGAAGATTGAAGACCATAATTGTCTGTGTTTTAATCTGTTTGTCCCTTGCTTCATTAGATTCTTTACCTCCATGCTTGTAGCCAAATCTGCGAAGATCTTACTTTGTTAAAGTAAATCCCTTCCTTGCAGTATTTGCATTTTCCTATGTTCCTCGTTCATTTTCAGATCTTGCATTTTGAACAAATCCTATACATAAACAACAATTTAATTAGAAAATTACCTTGAAGTACCTAGATATTAATATCTTGGTATATTTTTTGCCCAGCTAAGACCAAGTTCTCCTTGTTGTACATGCTGTACGTATACACAATCAATATTGTACTTACCTGTAGGTTTATAATTACAAACTAAAGCACTTCCCAGCTGTGGCTGCTGAAGATCTGCTTAAAACATCCTTCTTCAAGAGTCCATTCACCTTTCTTAGTTTCTGAATCTCTTCAGAAGAGAAAAACTTTTATTTTTTTTCCTCTTCAGGAAAATACACTTGAGTGCTAGAATTGTTGATAAAGAAAAATGGTGTTTTCTTTGAGAAGTATTAAAGTCAAATAAAATTTTGTAACATTTTTATTATTCCTAAAGGAATTTCTGTTTCTTGTTACACAAGTTGGAGGGGGGGATATTCAGATCTTGTAATTCATATGTTGATTTCATTCCTTGTGACCTAAATTAAGCTATGCCAAATTAAAAGTTCACAAGTGTCAGAGAGCAGAACCTACATAGTTTTTACATCCATTCTTTTTAAAATGTACAGACTTTGATTAGAAAAAATGTACAGACTTTGATTAGAATAAATGTGCCAAATGAAATCTGTCTAGGCATGTTGAATTCGACCCGCCGAGTAGGTCTTAGTAGGGGCACTCTAAACAAATCACTTCTCTGTCTAGTCTTCTGGAAATCAGGATTTTAGGATTCATTATTGTGGAAAAACACTGTAACTAAACCTGGCTGATTTATGCAACTGTGACATGTTTCTGTTTTATTTGTTGTTCACCCAGGTTCATTTAACATCAGTGAAAGTTTATAAACTACTTTGCTACAGGATAAGATAAATCTGATTTGTAACAGGCAAGTTTGAGATTGTTTGCAAATTGCAGGACTTCCTTCCTCAGTTTCAACTATTTTACTGAAGGCTATCATTGTAGCCATAGTAATCCCAGCAACGTGGATTTTATTAAAAATTTCTTGTCGTGTTAAATTTCTTCATAAAATTAGAACTATAATCTTTGAAAATTTATTGTTCCCATCAATTAAATGACTTTATGAACTCTGCCTCTGGCTGTTATTTCAGTTGAGGATGCAGCATTCTGCTTCTGCTCACTGCAGGAAACTGTCCTGGGGAGAGGGAAGGGCATCTTGTTGTTTTGGATTGGTTGCTTTTATTTGAACATATTTACTACACAGAGTCTTGAAGGCTGAATTCTGAATACTCATAAACTGTGTAATAAGTGATTTATTACTAACATGTTGCATCCCCAGTGCAGTAAGTGGGTTAATATCTGGTTTGGCAGTTGTCAGTTGCACCAAGAGTATTGACCATTGTTGCTCTTTGGAATGAGCTGGTTTTTGGGCTTGCAAAGCTGCCATCTGCCTCTTCTATATTTCTTTTGTAGCTTTTAAACCTTGGAACATATTTGTGAGATTTGGGGCTTTTTTCTTCCCTTGTCCACCCCATCATACCCTGATGAAATTTGCTAATAATACCAAATCGAGTGAGGCAGTAGACACTTTTGAAGGGATAGTCACCCAGCAGAAAGGCTGGAAGAGTGGGCTAACAAGAACCTTATGAAGTTCAACAAAGGCAAATGTCAGGTCTTGCCCTTGGGAAAACATAATCCTGGAGTGCAGAGTGGGCTAGGATCTACCTGACTGGGGAGCCAATCTGTAGAAAGTGACCTGGGGGTCCTGGTGGACAATGAGCCCAATAGCAATTTGACAGTGTGCCACTGTGGCAAAGAAAAGCAACAGGATGCTGGATTGCATCAACAAGGGCATCAGCAGCAGAGATAAAGAAGTCATTATCCCAATCTGCCTGGTGCATGCCAGGTCACACCTGGAATACGGTGTTCAGTTTTGGTCCCTGCCGTACGAAAAGATGTGGCCAGGCTGGAGAGTGTCCAGAGAAAGGCCACAAAGAATGACCAGAGGGCTGGGAAGTTTGCTGTATGAAGAAAGGCTGAGAGCTGGGCTTGTTTAGCCTTGAGAAAAGAAAGTTTAGAGAAGACCTTGTTACCATGTTGTAGTATTTTAAGGGTTGCTTCAAAGAGGAATGAAATTCGCATTTTATGATGAGTCACATAGAGATGATGAGAGGTGTTGGGTATGGGTTACTCCTGGGGATATTTGTGGTGCACACAAGGAAAACTTTTCACAATAAGAAAAAGTCAGCCATTGGAATAATTTCTGCAGACATTCCCCAGATGGAGTGCTGGGCTGTCTTGTCTAGAATGTGGTTTTGCCAAGAAATGTTGGACCAGATCCGTTCCAGCTTGGTGTTCTGTGATTGGTCTTGGTTTCACTTTGTTTTTTAAACTGCTACTAATACCTCTGTATTGTTTCCACTTTCTTATCCTTTAAGGCTTAGTAGTCTTTGTGATCTCTTCTCATTTCTTCAGCAATAAAACCACACTTCTCAGCAAAACAGGGTACTGTAACTTCTCTACACCACCCCTCTAAGAGAATAATCAGTTTGTGGGATGGTGTTGTGTAACTGCAGTATTTGGAAGGTACTTGAATATGACAGTACATTTAAATAAAAATATTATACAGCATATTATAAAAATACTGTAATTTGAAAAACATTCCTTGCAGTCAAAACTCAGATCTGGTTTATTTATGCAAGAGAAGGTAAAATATGACTTGATTGTTTGTTTCTGGTGAAAGATAGCTACATCATGTGATGGAGAAATTCATGAGAGGATCTTGTCAATAGAAGCTAAAATGAAACTATTATAGACAAGATAATTATTTTTTTAACAGAACACTTGAACATGAGCTTCCTGTCTGATAAACTGCAGCCTTTTTTGAGCAGAACTTTACGTTTGAGGAACCTGTGGTTAGACAGTAACTAACTGTTGTAGAATTTGTGTCTAGGGCAAATTACAAATAATAAATCGAGCTAAATGATATTAAGAGGAGTCTTTGCATTCATTTGATCGGGGCTTGACTCATCATCCACAGAAAATTAAATTAATTCTAAAACCCACCAGTGCTGCTGCAATCACGGAAGCAAGTCAGTTAACTAAGAAGTCAATACTAGTTGGAATTAGCTTCAGAGGAATTATCCAGGTATTAGGCACCATGCAGTAAGCCTGAATTCTAATGTAGTTGTCGGAAGAATATGACTGCTCTTTAAGCTGTCCACTCGCTGTGAGGTCTGTTGTCTATTGCTGGTTTTTGCTTTGGTTAGAGAACTATTTCCTGAGCTTTATTGTGGAGTAATTGTTTTTCTGAGCACATCTAAAATACCTTTGGGAGAAAGACTGGTATTTTCTTTAGGTCACAAAGTGGAGAAGGCATTCTCTTCATGCAGTTGATTGCCCTGCTTACAGTAATTCAAAAAACTTGATGTTGGATCTTGTAAGATACATAAAGAAGGTTGATCATTAGGTATATGTCAGAAATCAGTAATTGTGATCAGTAATGCTTTTTGGACATCTAGAATGTGAACAACTAATTTTTTTAGTTCTTTATTGTGATGTAAATGATGAAATCTGTTTGCTCTGTTGTTTCAATTTAAACAGCTTGTTCTAATATTCCCTTAATGTTTTTGCAGATGTCAGCCAAGGACTCTTGCAGTCCAATCTTTTATATGACTAAAAAGCTGTTTGTTACTACATGATAAATACATTTGGAGGAAAAAACCCAACCTCCGTATAATTTAATTTTTTATGTGTTTTAGGGAAGCTGGGAGAAGCGAATTCTAAAAAGTCTTAACAGTATGTGCACAGAACTCAGTATCCCACTAGCACAGAAGGTAATGTATTATTAACTTTCTGTTGCCAAACTGACATATTTGGGAAATTAAGCCTCGTTTTGCACACTTGTAATGTTCCTTCTACTGATGGTTAGCAAGAGCTGCAAGGCTGATATCCAAATAATTTTAACACAAAATAATTTTCACGGATAGTGACACTGCATGCATCAACTATAGGCAGATCTTCCTATTTTCCGTTGCAGTACTTAACCTCTTGAGGGAGCAGCATGTTGGAAAGCTAATTGCTAAGTATATTGCTCTTAATAGAGCATTTTTGTGTGCAGGCTGAGCTGTATAACTTCTAGCTGCATAGCCAGTTCACAATATGGATATACTTTGTGTGCTGGAGAAAGCTATAGTTGAACTGCTGATTTAGGAGAAAGAGATACTGGTACATGGCTGATTTTGGCTATCACTCATTCTGCTATGTTTTGGTTTGGTTTTTATTAATTTAGAGGCTTTACTTTTAAAGGTCATGGAATTGTGGAATAATGTTAGAATGTTTTGTTCTTTATTGTTCTGCTGTTGTATATCTGTGATAGGTAACAGAACCTCTGTGGTGCATCATATGAGACAAAAATATGCATCTGTGTTTGCTTTTCATGACTGCCAGGGACAGGATAACAACATTTTATAACAAAAACCAACAATTTTATAGACTGAGCAGTAAATCTTTAGTAATATGAACCTGACTATTAAACAGCTTAAAACTTGTTAGTAAACACATAAAACTATTTAATAGGCTTCTTTTTTCCTTGAACTGGGATGTGGACTTTATACAGTAGAATATGTCTTCAGGCTGGGGATAATTTGTTAGCAAAATAAGTTTGTGTTGCTAGTGCAATGTATGTTTTCAAGTGTTACGTTAATTTATATATTTGAGATAGGCTTTTTATTTTTGTACTCATTCTGTTTAAAAAATACAAAACCCGCAATCAAAATGAGTTACTTTCTGATGCCTTTCAGAGGCCTGTAAATGAACAGAAAGAACTTCTTAATAAATGGAATGAAATGGGAACTGATGAGCCAGGTAAGGTCAACTAAATTTTTGTGCATTAAATTTTTTGTACACAGAAAAATGTCATATACCTCTTATTCATCAGTCAAAGATTAACATAATCACTTTGAGGTAAATTGATTTCAGTCTTTTCTTTTTCATTGATAATGTATCATTATGCATAAGCAAATGCTAATTCCATTGTTACTTTGTTGCAAGTAACTGTAATAACTTTGAGTCATCACTAAGTTTATAATGTAATACTCTTTCTAGTGCTTTGGAGATTTATAGTGCACTAGGGCACTATTCCCCTTAGTGTAAGCTCTGGGTAATTAAAAAAAAAAATTCAGAACTATGGATAATTAAGATCAGATGTTTTATTAATGAAAGACAAAAATATCACTTGCATGGAATATTCAGTCATATTATTCCTTGGGAGAGCAAGACTAAGTGCCTTGTCAGTTTATATCCAGGTTACTTAAAATAACTGGTTTTGCAAAGGTACTAGTTTGTATCACAGCACCACCTCTGCAACGGCAAGTACTTTTTATCATTGTTTATGACTAGTCCCTTGATTTATTTATTTTTTTTTTTGGCAGTAGTAAGTTTAATTCCACAGTCTGTGCTGTTAAAATCCCCCTCTTTTGAATATCACCTCTCCTGTGTCTAAGACTGGTTCATTCTAAATAATTACATGGAATAAGTAAAAAGCTTCCTGTGAGTACTATTCACTTTCTTGGGGTTTACAAAGGTAAGGTCCTAACTGTAGCATAATCTTGGAGAATGTGGTGGTTGTAGCTGTGATATCTGTGCAAACCTTACTTTAATCTTTAATACGTTATTGAAATGTCTAGGTTGTGTTTCAGGTATAGGAAAATTGCATGTGTTTTTTACCTCTTGGTTTTAACATAGCATCATTGAAATCTTATTTCAGATCTAAGTCTCTTCCGGCCTGTTTATGCACCTAAAGATTTTCTTGAGGTAAGTGTTCATGAAACAATGACTCTTTCATTGACTTGCATCCGTTATATTTTTTATGTGAAGTGGGGAAAATAATTAAATGCATTTCACACAATTTGCCCTCTATAGCAAGTGAAATGTGGCAGGCTTTTTTTGTTCCATGTTTTGTTTACAAACCACAATGCTATTGTCTTTTTTTAACTTCAAAATGGACAACAAACACTGTTGACAGTGAACTCAATGGTGACACAGTAGGTGATTTTTGGATTAAAAAGTGATTGAAAATAAAACTTTAAAAGTCAGCATCTGTATATCTTGTGAGTTATATAGGAAACAAATCATCTAGAGCATGATAGCAGTGTAGAATTATAGAGTTAAGATAGTCTCCTTATTTGCAGAGTAAAACTTAAAAGTCTAGTACTGAATTATCAATTAATGTATTAATGTTTTGATGTGGTTTAATGGAATGGCTTTTGAGGATATATATGGTATTTCTAACAAGTGTTAATTGTTTAATGTTATGAATTGTGAATGCATTTCAGAATCCAACAGTAAAACTTCTATCCATATTACATTTCTGAAAAGCTTCTCTTCTTCATTTAGTGAAGATAATACCAGAAACTTTAAATTTCTTCTATTTGCCATCACAGCAGAGTTGCGTATTTATTCTTGAATCTGTAAACAAATCCATCTTCATTTTGGCTTTAGCTAATGACCCTAAAGGTCACTCTTTTTTTCTTTTATACTGTTTTCTTTCCAGAGTTTGCAGTTTCTTGCATTAATCTTTTAATTTACAAGTCTGACAGTGAGTTTATATGGTATTAGAATACTTGCAAGATTGAAAATTGTAGACATAGGATATTGTGGAAGAATTTCATACAAGATTAAAACTCATCTTGGAAAGAACCGTTGACAGCTCAATCTTATGATATCCAAATATATACCCGTGAAATAACAGTATGTAAGAGACTATAAATTCCTTTATAGACTAAAGTTGCTTATCTTGACATTATGGTTCCTTACTTTAGGTTTTCAATTCTGTAATTTATTTTTTGTTCTGAAACTAAATAAAATATTTTGGCATATTAATATTTTATAAGAAATCATTTCAGTAGTGAATCATGTAGCTGTTTGATTGAAAGCAACCCGATTGCCAATGCAAGAATATGGATAAAAGTTCTTTCAGAAAAAAATAATACTGAAGAATTTCCTAGATATTGCAGCTATCAGAAAATATTCACGGCATTTGGATGGCTTTAAGGAAGTGAGTTTTATTCAACACATTACTATGTGGCCAATGCTTAATCCCACGCATAAAAAATAATTCTGCTTTTTCATTTCATAATTGGAGTACATTTTACTAAATAGAATATGTTTGCTTCCTTAAAAATTATTTCCTTTTTGGTTTTGAAAATGTTGAGGTATAATTTGGGCCTATATATGTCATGATGGTTGTAGGAAATGGTTTTATGCTGAGTATACCTTTTGTACTACCGATGATGTTAAGGAAAGTTCTGAATATATACAAGGAATGACAGAGCTACCATTTTTAAGGTACTGATGAATCTTCGAAACCCAAACTATGAAAATGGAGAACAGCCTAGTTTCAGAAATCATCTGGGACTAATTCAGGTTCCTCTAAAGGTTAAAGATATTCCAGAATTGGTAAGTGTATTTTTTTCTTACAAGTGGCTTCTGTAGGAATTATTTTGCCTCGCTAACAAATAAAATTCTAAACAATAAGCAATAACATTAATATCATACTTTTTCTTTTTAAAAATGAAAACCAATTAAATATATAGTTAAAACACACGCTGTAAGACAAGTTTTGTGAAAAGACATTTTTTCCTTAAAACATAAACAGTAAATTATCTGCTAGTGGAAGAGCTTTCATTTTATGACACACTCCTTTGATTTGTGCTTCTGTATGTTACTAATTTTTTTTTCTGTATAAGAAAACTTTAATTATGTAGTTTATCTTAATTCTACAGTTCTGTTTGATGCTGTACAAGGCTAGTATCCTGATATAATCAGTTAGCTTCTAATTTTCTTCTCAAAGTAATTCTAAATCCCTTTATTGTCAGATTGTAAACAAGGGAAAATGCTATGGTGCTAGTATTATAATTGGAAAATAGGAGAACTCTTAATATTTCACTAAGAAGTTTCTTGAGGATTTCATGTTTGCACCTGGGTTGGAAAGGAGCTGGGAATTAGATCTCCTTAACCTAATCTTTCATTCACCATTTCATTACGTGCAGGTGTAGCTTATACCTGATGTGAAAACTGGGGCCTCTAATTAAAAGGACAGTAAGAATTGATGTGAGATTCTTCTCTTTAAAAGCCTCAGCTCATATTTAATATGTATGCATTTTCTCAGCCGACTGTAGTTCTTTTAAATATTCACATTAAACCTTTCACAAGAAATTTGTAGTGATTGGGAGAATTAAACATTGTTAATTATTGTTGTTTGTTTGGGGTTGTTTTTTTTTTTTCCTTTTCAGAAAGAAGACTTCAGTGAACTGGGCTTAAATATAGGACAAATGGGTATTGATGATTCAGCACAAGTGCCTCCTGGTTAGCTGATGCTGTGCTTCGGTCACTTAAATAGAACTCTAATGAGTAGAATACTTTGCAGTTATCAAGTACTTTTTAGGTTTTTTTTTTCCCCATAATAAACCATAAATATTTGTTCTGTAACTACGATTGTAATGATTTCTTCAGTAAAATAGAGCTAGTAATACTGAACATTACTAATATGAAGGGTCAGATTTGGAGACTATTTTACATCACCACCTTAAATTTAAAAATATGTTAATTTCAGTATATTTGAACACTTTAGGTTCTAGAGAACAATGTTGCCTGTCTCCAGAAGTACAGAAAATATCAATAAATGTTAAGCCAACTGACAGGCATGTATAATAATACTTTCAGTAACTATCTTTAAGATAAGATTACAGAAAATAATCCATATGTTCTTAAATGGTGCAACATATCTGTTGTGTTTCTGTGCATGTGTTTGTTCTTGTAGAAACAGATTTTTAAATGGTCTTTTGATATAAAAATGAAAACCATCATACTATCAAGTGATTGTTATTGTTAAATGGAAACTGATATAATTCAAAGTCTAGTACATGCAGTGTAGTGTATAGTACTACTTTGGTATTTGTCCTGCAGACAAGAAAAAATCTGTAGTATTATTTAGTTTTTTAAAAGGAACATCAGTGTTGATATAAGTTAATTCTAACTACATTAGAATTACATTACTACTGTAAAAATTAGCTGAATGTCATAAAAATAAAATGTATTACTGGCTGCAGTATATTTTATTTTTTTGCCATTCTTGTCTATTTTCTAGAGTTCTTTGAAAATGAGCATGTACGTGTTGGACAGAAAGGTATGGATTTGTAACAGAACTGTGAGTAGTTATGAACACGTTTAGTAAATGCCTGTCTCAATTACATATAACTTTTAGTATTTTAACAGTTTAGACTGAGTCAGTAAGACCATTGTACTTTAGACAGAGACAGAAAAGCAAACATTTGCAGTCTACCAGTAGCTACCAGATAAATAGCTCCACAGATAACTCATTAAAAATTAAATAGGAAGCAGGTAGACATAACTTTTTAGTGATAACTCAGCTTATGCCACTGCTGAATTTCATTTTAAAATTAAAATACTTCGGAGTCCTTTTTCAGCACACAGAGTTCTCATTAGTGTAATGGGACTTACGTTTATGTATCAGAACAGGTTTTTTTTAATTGTTATTTGCAATTGCTGAACTTCCTGTCTGCTGTGATTCGTGATAATCATCACCATAAAAAAAAAATGGATACCATCCCCAAAGTCTTCCATCCTTTTTACTTTTATTTTTCCTTTTGTGTTGAAGAATGAAACAATGACCACTCTTACTTCTTTTATCCCTGATTGTGTGTTTTCTGATCCATTGCAATTCATTAGGGTACTGTCCATCTCTGTTCTTTTCCTGCTCTTCCAAATACATTCCCGATCCAGAATACCTGAGACACTCATTCAACTCCACAACATAAATCTCATTACTCCATCTCTTGCCTGTATAGAGCAGCCTCTATTACAGAGGTTGTATTAGCTTTTTCTACGTACAGAGACACAAACTGAGAGTTGAGTTGACCATAAACTGAAGTTTGGTTAATGTAGTAGACAATTCTACTTCATGTTCTGTTGGGTGTTGATTATGACTTTGGTTGCCACTGGTGCATTGATTTTGCTTTTATTTTAGATGTATTGTCAAGTCTGTGTTTTGTTTATTGTATTTCATAAAACCCACTTTGTATATAGCAAAACCTTTTAATATTTTGTGTCTCAGTAAGACACAATAAGGTAAACACTCATGGATGCTGAGAGGAATAGTGGTCTTCTCTGAAGTTTCCTAGGGAATGGTTTTATCGTTTTGCTCTCTTTGCTTAGGAGAAAAGGATCACACACCATTTCTGTTAGAGCTGTGCAGGTCAAACAGAAAATTGGCAGACTGGTCTGTTCAGTATTTAAGAAGAGGGGGAATGAAAGTATATTCAAATACATATATAATTCCAAACCTCATTCTTTCAAGCCATACTAGGGCGAATACTTCAGAAAAGCGAGTTGTTTCTGAGTGACGAGAAAAATGAGAGCTTGTGGATTTGGGAACTTCCAAGTACCAGGACAACACTTATTTAATGTCTAGATAATCTCACAGTTATTGTCCCAACTGTGTCTGTTGTGAAACAAATTTCAGGAATCAGTATACAATTAATCACATGACCTTGAGGGGAAACAACACTTCTAACAGACTAGGATAGCTAAAGATCATTGTCTTTTGAGTTTATCGGTTTGGGTAAAGAATGAGATAGTCTGCTCTGAGGTATGTACAGTGGGCCTTCGGGATGAGGCCCTTGGGACAGAGCAGCCTAAGGCTTCACAGCAATAACCCATCTAGGCAAACCTGTCAACAGTGGACAGGTTTTGTTTTATGTCAGTCTGAAGGAAAAACAGAATCTTTTGAGAGTCTTTGTCCTCCAGAGTATGTATACAAATAATGAGAGAAGATGGCAGTGCACTCTAAAATAGGTTATCTGAAGATTTCCATATAATTAACATAAAAATAAAGGAGACACAAAAAAACAGAATGAATGACAATCTCCTGTTTGATCGAAGATACCACTCATGGTTAAACAGGAGTATTTTGTGACTATGTGGCTGCTTGTTCTTGATGTCAGATTAGTAGCTGCAACTAGCCTTGGTATAGTCCTAGATATATGTACTAAGAGGATACATACTAAGTGGTATTTTATGACAGGAGGTAGTACAGCCTTGGTTATTTAATATCAATTGCCTTGTTTCCCAGAGAACTACTTCAAAATTGCATTCTGGAAACCAGACCTTTTAGATATTTTCCCATTAGCTAATGCTAACAGCATGGTAAACCAATTTGTAAAGTTAAAAATTAAAGTACTTGATAATTTGATCATTGTGGGAAGTCTTAAACTACATCAATTCATTACCTGCTTTTGTTTCTTACAGTTTTAGCAGAGCAAGATAGTGCTGCAGCTCAACAATATGTTCGTCAGGGATGTCCAACAGCACTTCGAGCTGATCTGTGGGCCCTCATTCTCAATATTTCTAATCAGCCAGAGGTAAGGAGCAAAGTGAGAGTGAAATATGAAGGCTGGATGAAAACACAAAGCTGCAAACACACATCTTCTAGTAATCTTTCTCTGAAATAGAAATGCTCTACTGATTTGTCACTGAATCTGATAAACCTTTTATGGTAAATGTATATATGCCTGTAAAAAATCTCATGCTGTGGTGAAGTCTCTTAGGCTCTTCCCTAAATTTGTTTCTATAAACAAAATACTATAAAACAGTTTGATGGAGCTGGCAGCTCCAGAGGTTTTCCTGTATGGTGCTGACTTTTTTGAGAAGGGGATGAGAAAAAATTTCTGGAAAGAAGACTGAACTTCTCCTATCTTGGTTTAAGTTTTATAAAAAAGATGATGTCCTATACCTTTTTCTTGGCTGTTTAAACCTGTCATCTTATTGATTTACATATCTTGTAAATTGCTTTATCTGTTATTGCATATACTCTACATATGAACAATCAAAAAGCCACTCAGATATAGATTATTTTCATACTCTCTTGTACAGCAGCAGTTTTTTTGTGTAATTTTCCATTTGACTCAGAGCCTCAACAATGAAATCTTCTGCAGTATCCAAAGACATGCTGTATAGTCGGTATATCTAATACACCATAAAAAGCTAAAACTTGGCAGAATTGTGAATACTTTGATGCAAGGTTTTTATTGCAATAAAAAACCAACATGCATACATACAAATTCTCTCAGAAATAGGATTATTTTACTGTATCTCATGTCTTTCAAGTATGCAGATGTTTTCTTGGAATACTGGAGCATTTACTGGTAACTACATAGTACAATCGTTAGATCTGGCCCTTAAACAAATTAGGTCTTGTTCATGGACAGCTTACCTAAGGACTGCAGTCATTTGATCTGGTATTAGAATTATATAGTTGATTCTTTTTTTGAGGAAAAAAAAAAAGATTGAAATCTGCGTAGAAGAAAGAGCTGTTGAAATAATGCTAAAATATATATCTTAAAATGCTTAACCCTAGATTTAACTTACTTAAGATTGTTGGGACAGCTTGAATTTTAGAAGTCTTTCTCTTTGAGAGCAATATGGAATTAATTTTGTTGGTTACATTGGATGTTAAATGCTGCAGACTCTAAGACCATTTTTATCTTAATGTGGAAAATGAAATAACACCTGGCTTTTTTATTCAACTCTGGTTTGGTCGTTGAAAGCTAATAGAAAAATTATGAAATTGTTTATTGTTCAGGTAAAGCATGAGTAGTTATGTAAATAGATTTATTAAAATCCATTACCTGAAATTCACATGGACACTTTTCAAGAGTTACCATTTTTGAAGAGGAATAAGCTATGACTGATGAGCTATATACGTCAGCCATGCTGTTTGATCCTGTAAAAGTTAACTCGAATTTATAATGATTTTTAATATGTTTATGCTGTGCATGAAGGGTGAATGCTTTAGACCTTCTCAAAATGTTAGTCTCTGCTGTGAGGGTATTAACTGAATTTACTGCTAGGCAAACTAGAGAACAGCACTTTAGCAGTTTGATCACAAGTGCTGGTGTATTAGCTGTTTGATCACAATACTGTGTAATAAATGGTAATTCAGCTCCTATTTTCTGCAAGGATGCCTGGGGACATGCCAGGGAAGCTTATACATTCTCATTTACCTTTCTATGCGCATAGCAAAGATACTTGTCAACTATAGATGAAGAAGAAAAACCATGTATACACATGTAGTACTCTGACATTCAGTGCAGTGGACATTCTCCTTTAGGAGACATTCTGTAGGGTCCAAAGAATTGAGGCTGAACTGAGTAGACTGTGTTCAGGGAGTTGTTGGTGAGATGGTATTTTGTGATGATGTTGATAGAACGTGAGAGGGGTAATAAGTAGATGGAAAATGTCAAGAAAAAGTAGTAAGGATGGATGAAGTGATGCAGAGTGTGAATTTGTTGCTGCTTTGAGATTGTTGAAATAAAGAACTGGAAAGCATTCAAATATAAAATCCACCCTCCCTCCCCATGAGTAAGAGAAATTGTCAAGTCTGTGGACAAGTTACAGCACGATGGAGAAAATTATCTAAGCTGGTGATGTAAGTGTGCATGAATGTTTTTCTGTCATGCTAAACCGAAATGTCTAATGAAACAGCTATCAGAGTCTTTTATTTTCCAAGACTATTTTTGCATTGCATAGTATAGTATTTGTTATGCCGGACTCTGTTACAGTTGTTTTATGGACTTTGAGTATTAAAATACAAATTCACTGAAGGGATTTGCTTTATGAGTGAGAGCTACCAGACTGCCCATAGATGGGGTAGAATGAGTTACTGTAACTATGTCATAAGCTGAATGTCCATAGTTCATTTTAAGGATTGCATTTACTAGCATTACACAGAAGTAAGGCTACTGTCAGAATGCAAACACCCTCAGACATTCTTGCATGTACTCGATATGCTGCTTTACTTTTTATTTAGTGTAGCAAAGCAGTCTTCAGACTCAGCAGGTCATAAAACAGCTGTATGTATTTCACTTTTCTACCTTGTGTGTACTGTGTCTCCACTGAAGTTGAATTGTGTGGTTGCAAAGATTTCTTGCTGTAATACTTCTGATTTGCAGGTCTATTATATTTTTAGCTTTATAAGTCTATAACTCATAAGGAATGTGAATCTCTTTTCTTTGATGTAAAACATTATCGAAGGTTTGTTGTGGGCAGTATTGTGTGTCTTAGCATCCAGTATTGTTGTTTGGAAAATTTTAGTCAATAAACCTTAGCCTCTGTATAAAGCCAATACACAGCCACGCAAGGGATGATCCTAGAAATCTGCCACCATAATCGTAAAAACAATAAATTCCAAGCTCTGTATGCAGGATTATTTAGAAATGTGTAAACACATTTACTGCCAGTGAATTATTAGTTTTCATTTGTAATGGTACATTTCATAGAAACTGTGTTAAGAGTATTTTTAAGGTTACAAAGTCAAATATGTAAAAGTTTAACAGTGTCATGGTTAATATAGTATGTGCAAACAGTCCAATTTGATATATCTACTTTATTGTATGCTCTTGAATCACAAAATCAGTTTTTTCCTGTGGGATATCTGCTTCACTGACTGCACAAAATAGTTGGCACGCACTTACTGCGAATGTGTTTTTTCCTTCTGTTTGCAGTGTTACCCTGGTGTTTATTCACTGCATGCTATTCAAGCAGTGCTTAAACAAAATCCTTCACGATAGGCTTTTTTCCTCCCATTTGTTTAGGTTAATGTGTTGAAAATCAATCTTAATTCTGAAAATTCCAGCATGCAGAAATTATCGATGCTTTGCTTTATTACAGCTTTTACTGAGTGTAATTTCCTAGGCATAAAAAATTAATTAATAGGTGAGGTGGTAAGTTCATAATGGAGCATGATGTAATACAATGCCTTATACATAGGGTTATTTAGATGAGGATCAGTAGCTGGAGGTACCCACTGTACCTTCAAACAGCTGACAAGCCAGTAGCAACTAATGGACTTTCATCCTCTTTTATTGGAGAAGGATATACTTTGTAAGTAGATTTCACATGTTATGGCTCCTTTTCCAGGTTTTGGAGTCTCCTTCTCTGGAGACATTCAAGACCCATGTGGACACGTTCCTGTGTGATTTAATCTAGGTGATCCTGCTCGGGCAGGGGGGTTTGGACTAGATGATCTTTTGAGGTCCCTTCCAACTCCTAACATTCTGTGATTTGCTAGCATGGACTTTCTTTAGCTCTACTGCCCATTATCTGTGTAATCGGTTTAGTTTTCTGTTTTGTACTTGTTTCTGGTACTTCTGTTCCAAACTATGCAGCTCACCTAATTAATGCTGGTTGCCATTCTTTAGGCTTCATTTTTCCCAAGTTACAGTAAATCAGTAGTTACATTTGTCTGGTACCCTTGTAGCCATGAATTTCATTGTGCCATTGTTTATGCAGGAGTACTTCCATGTAGAACAGAAAAAAAAACCAGTTAATCATGCAATCTGCTTGGCTTGAAAAAAGTTTTTTTTCATTAGTTCCTTCTCGTCTAATTGAGATGGTAAAAAACCCCACTTTTGGCACTATGGCAGTGTTACAGTTAGACTACAGTATCGATGCTTTAAAATTGGGACTTGAATGTTCAAGTAGTTCTCTGCAGTTCTTAAGAACAGAGTGATACATTCACACTGTGATGAACTTACATTTAGTAAATACTTGTGTCTGATCCTTCACAAAGCAACGTATTACTATTTATAGCCCACCTTTTTATTTTTCAGAATGAAATATTTTCCCTGTGGTAGCTATCAGTACTTAATAAATACAGCTTTTGTCCTCATTTCAATTCAACAGTCTAATAATGTATTAATTGTAATAATTTCAGTGTATAATACCACTTTTCAGTTTTGGATTAATACAGAGAGCAGTTGTAGTGTTCCCTAGTGTTCCCTAGCCCCCTTCTCAGTGTTTTTCTATTGTCTGTCTCTCAGAATTCTGTTGTACTTCCCATTTGTTCTTTAAATCTTTACTCTAGGCTTACCTACCGCCCACCAAAGAAATGAGCAATGAACATTATGTAAAATTTGGAATATAAAAGCATTTGTGTGGTGCCTGTAGAGACCCATTCAAAACATAATAGGTTTATGAAGTGGGAAGGAGCTTTGGAACTGCTGATTTCAGTTTATAAATTTATTCCAAATCCATTTGAAACTGATATTCATCTGAAACGCTGGTACTCAATTGTAGGCATAATGTCAGAGAAGTATTTATGGATTTAGGAGTTACATGATCATAGTGCGATATTTATTTTTTTGTTTCCTTTGCAACTGGGATAGAATGCTTCATAAAGTATGCAGTGGATTTTTCAGCTGAATGCATGCTTATGAATTATTAATTTATAAAAATTTACTTCATTAGTTTAAATATAAATGAAAGTTGTGTCTCCAGGCTGATGGTGATACTTTTAATTTTAGGATATCTTGTATTATGAGCAGCTGAAGTCAAATGTGATTCAGCATGACCTTTTAGTGGACAAACTGATTTACAAAGTAAGTGATTCACTAATGAGTGATTAAATGATTCATATATTTATATATTCATCATGCCAGTATTTGGGTTTGTTGTTTTGTTTGGGGTTTTTTAACAAAGGATATGTTAGATGGTTTGGTTTAAATGAGGGAAAGAAAATTAGTGTGATTTATTATTGTAAACTCTCTCCTTGTGCCTGTATTGTGTCTGGTGTAAAACATTTAAGTTGAGCTGTTAAATCATAAGGAAATGGTAACTTCATTTGAAGGAATAACTGGTTTTGTGAGGAAGAAAGCACTAGGGGCTGAGTGATTCAATTTCAAATTTCAACTATGAATATTTTAATCACCAAGTTAATGTGGCATTTCTAAAATTTAAAAAGTGAGGAACAGGTTTAACTACAGCTTTTTCATGATTCAGTAGTTGAGACAGTGTCTTTTGCTGCTCTGTTAGGTTTAGCTTCTATGAGAGTCCAAAGAGATGCCTTTCAGCTTCAAATTACTATCTTTTTTGTTACAGGATGTAAAGCTGACAGCAAGCAATGATGACTACTATTTTGTATTTGAGGATTATTTATATCAGGTACGTAATGCTTTTTTTATTATTAGAAAGGCTAGAAAGTAGACACCTGTGGAATACACCTGCCTTTGTGTTTCATGGGTCAGCATCTGTTTGCTGGGTTACATATACTTCTCCTTCTGAATAACAATACTGTGTATTAATCTTGTACATGTAAACAGATTAAGCAGGACAGGCTTCTACAACTGCTACTCTGAAGGACCCTACTCAACACCTTTTCAATACAGTAAAGCCAGAAAAGTCAGCTGTACTCTTCCCCTTTCCTTCTTTGCAATAATAAAATGATTAACAGATGTGGCATGCAGGCAGATTAAGACTTGAGAAGTATATTCAGGATTCCAGTTAAAAATAAATATGGTTTTACAGTGACCTACTGCAGTAAACATAAAAGATATTGTATTAAAGTATTTGTAAATTAAAGATATGGATTCTGAATTAAGATAGTGATACATATGGTTACTTTTAGGATTGCTTCCATTCCAAAGTTGCTTCTAGCAGTGAGGAACCCAGCTAAATTATAAAGAATTATGTTCGTTGCTGCCTGTCAAATGCCCTTAAAGAGAAGGACATTACATTTATGAATTTCCTAATGTCTGGTTGATTGCAGTGTCAACATAAATGTCATGCAGCAAACTTACCATTTCCACAGTGCTTTCAATTCCATTAGTCGCATCTGTTAGGTTGGACTTGTTTAATCTTCTGAGTTATGTGAAACAAAATAATGTCTTCTTGGACAGTAATATGTAGAACTACTAGCAATTTAACTAAGCAGGAAACTTGTCCGCAGTGCTGTTTAAGCATGCTAGTTAACCATGTTTGTATGTAATATCTTAGCATGGTAAGCATTTAAACGTTAATGCTTAAAACTATAACCTCATAAAACTAGCCTTGTTTTACTTAAAATAGTTCCAGTATTATGATCTGTATCTGAATTTCTGTCTGAATTAAATTTGAAAAGTGACTATATAATGACAGCTCAAAACTGATATTGATTTACTGAAATAGTTATATGAATATAGAAGTAGTAATATAGAAACTTTTCTTCATTTAAGGGTCACAGATAATGTTCATTACTTAAATGTTATCTATTCATCGTGGGATGTGAAAATCTCATTCTTACTTTGCCTTCATTCATTGTATAGTCTATTGATGCATATTAATGAATCAGTAACTGACAGTTCCAGTGGAGACGGGATTATAATCTATGAAGGAGTATGAATTAGTGTACAGTATAATCTTGGGTTTTAAGACCATCAGAAATTAATTTTGTTCATCATTCTCAGAATATAACATAGTTGAATATTTTTTTATACATGTAACTATGTTAACTAAAAGAACGTTTACAAAGTGAAAATCAAAAAAGACTAAACTATCCTTAGTAATTGGAAAGAGAGTCACCAAAAATCTTTTACAAATGAAGTATCTAGTTTTACTGAAAGGCTTGGAGTCAAAGAGTATCTTGGACTTCCAGTTATTAGTTGCTCTAGTTTTGGTACTTTGTGTCATTCTTTGGACTATTTTCTAGAAAAGAAAGTTATGCATTCTTCTTGATAATTTTCTCCTCTAATTTGCAAATGCACTGCTGCCAGATTATTTTACTCTATGGCCCCTGGAAAAATTCTGCAGTATGTGTTGCTCTGATACAGAATATTATGTGTTGATTTCATACGATAGCTGGAATTAAGTAATGACTAAATAAAATAGGTAAGGAAAATTTTAGTTTAAATTATTTCTTTGTTTGCACTGGATTTGTGGATTTTTTTTATTTTGTTTTTTTTTTTCTGACTAGATAATGCCGCTGAGTTTTGCCAAGTCATTGAGCAGGGTGGCATTTGTCTGTGTGTTATTTAACAGATAAAAACATCATTCAAAACCAGCAAAATTGTGTGTAAAATAATAATGAGGGCATTTGGTTGGATTATTGCTACCTCTTTAGTAGTATGCAGCCCTTCTCGGGAAGAACACTTTGGAGATAATGTAATTTATTTCCTTTCATATCTTTGCTTTTTTTTTATCCCAAAGTTTACATGTTTTCATTACTACTTTATAACTATTGAAATAGAATACAGTTACTTCTGATATAGTAAGCGGTTTCTGATAAAGGCTTTGGCTTTTTTTTTTCTTTTTTTTTCTTCAGTCCACTGAATTCAGTGAGGGGAGTGTTCAGAGTTTATAACAATTACCCAGTAGTTTGTCAAACCTTTCTGTACCTAAAAAAGGGTTTGTCTTTTTTTTCTTTCACATTATCATTTTTGTGAACAAGAAAAATATTTGAATTAATCAACTTGTAATCTCAGTATTTCAGGGCAGAGGTTCAATCTGAATACTTTAGTCTTACATCCTGCATAATGAATATATACAAAGAACCTCACCCAGTGGTTTTTTAGGTTTAGTTATAACTTATGTTTGAGCTAGGGTCTATCTCTTATAAGATGCATAGTCTTAATTTAAAGACTTCCAGATACTGGTACTGGACACTGTATTCCTAAGAAAGGGGGGCCCAAATTAAGGTTAAATTCTTTCCCCTGTGAGAGAACATAATTTATGTCCTTTTTAGATTAGTTTCTTTTTCTTTCACCTCAGTTAACATATACAGAGAATTACATTTGCCTGTGTATTGTTATTGTCAGCTATATTTTGGCAGCAGTGAAAATGATTGTGTATTGCTCAAAAATAATATTTAACTTAAGCTGAGATAAAGAAACCTGATTTTTTGATATATGTTTGTATCTCAGAAATAGTTTTGAGGCTCAAAAGAAAAAAGTTTCTGAAAATATGGCCTGCTGTACATAAAAAATAAATTAAAAAGCAATGATGTTTAGATGTCTTAGTGTTTTGGTTTTGCATGTTTCCTTTTGACACATGCTGATATCTGGAAGATGTTTGCAATAATTATTTGAAGGGAAAAAAACATTCTTTTTTTTTTCTCCACAATAAATTATGCGGTGAAAAACCATCTAAAACATTCCCACCGTTTACACCTTGGCTACAGCTAAAACAAACAAATAAACTCTTAAAAACCTTAAAGAGCAGAGAGTTTTAAGGTATACGAAACAGCGGCAAATTGAAGTCTGTCTCGCTTCTGCCCTCTTGTGTACATCCTTTCTAGTGCAGTCTTTCATGGCATGGAAGCAAGAATACACAACACTTTTTTACACGCTTTTTACATTTAAAGCAAGGATGAGAGTCTTTATTGTTACTGGTTTTAGGAATGCTTTCACTGTTTAATTTTATACTCAGTTGCTGTGAATACTGATTTATTTTTCATTTAGGTAAACAATAAAAGATACAAATATTTTACAAAATACTTCTGAGTATACTTCTGAGTGTACTTCTGAGCTTATGGATCTGTTCTCTGGGAAAGAACTGAGTATCAGTATTCTGTAAAGCTCCTGGGAATGAAAGAGAATGTGAGGATCAACCCTCTGGAACCGTACACATGCAGAAATGTAAACGTTGCATTTGCTTATTCACTTACCAGGACTTCTTCAGGTCATAGTAACTAAATAGAAAAATAACCTAATAGTCATCAAAGCAGACACTTGCATGCACAGTCGCTAATGATGTGACAGAAGGGGGTAAACCCATGTTGAGAGGCAAAGAGGAGGGTAGGAGAACAGGGATATCTTACTGACAACAAATGAATGGGAAGGTAGAAGCATAGAAAGTTCAAAGCAAGCCTTGAAATTTGAAAGGGAAAGTAAATTAAGTTGATCAAGGGCTTTCAACCATATTAGCTGGCTTAAATAGCATCTAATATGTGCTAATTAAGGCAGGTCCTGAAAGCTGTTTGTCATTGCTTTGTTGATCCAGTAAGTCAGCTGATTTTTGTATGATGTCTTTTCTACAGGTGTTACTCTGTTTTTCCCGAGATACCTCTGTCTTGGAGCACTTTACTTACAGTAGTGCCACCCCACCCAAATCATATATTCAAGGTAAAAGGAATTGTTTTGGAAAACTGTAAAATTTTTTGTTGACTGTTGAAAAGGAATAGTTTGTGAATTTCTGTGATGTTCATTACACTAAGACTACATTTAAAAGAGCCTTAATAAAAATTTTATGTACCTGGTTGACATCTGTGTGAATTCTGTTATGACAGTTTAGAAGTTGATCACATAAAGGCCAGATTGCAATGTCATAGTTTATATAATTCTTCACTGTTACACCAAAATAAATTAAATGCCTAACTGCGGCAATATGATAAAATTTTGACAATCTCTATCTTCATCAGAGATAAAAATGTAAATATACAACATTGCCCTCTACAACTTCGATAAATTTAGCAACAGAAATGGTGTAAGATGTTATCTTTGCAGAGCCATGAGTTTTGCAGTTATTTGTGGACAGGACCAGAACATGTTGATGAAGAACTGTAGGCTACTGATTTTTTTTTAATTTTTTTTTAAAGCATGGCATTTTCGAGGGTGTTAGCTTACTTTTGGATGATCTTTGCTTAAGTTTCCACGTGAGTCTTAAAAGTCCTAAATTTATAGGTTCAGTCCACTTGCTTTTTCTGCCAACTCCTAATGCTGTAACCTCTGGGCTCTTTGCTTGTTTCGTAGATCCTCACCTCTCTTGGCTGTACATGGAGGTTCACAATTATGTCTTCCTTCTTGAATCATTCGGTCACCCAATCACTCTTTGTTTCCATGGACCTTTGACTTCTGCATTCCCATTTTCATCCTTGGTCCCTCATGCCCAGTGTATTTAGCCAATGTGACCCCGGTACCAAGTACTGTTGAACAGGACTTCTGCTGACAGTTTCCCACTTGCTGCTGCTTACGTCACTAGAGGCAATGTTAGTTTTCTAATTCTTTTCTTCCTCCCTTACTGCTTTGTAGGTCTTACTCCCTGTAATTTAATTAGGGAGTTTGCCTACTTCTTGAAACAAGCAAAAGGCTCACCTGAAAGTAGAACAGCAGTGGGATCCCAGGTCTTACTTCAGGCACAGAGCTGTGGCAGCCCAGAAACAAAGCTATGGGGAACGTCCTACTTATTCCTAGACAAATCTGGGGAATGAAGTTGCTGAAATATAAATCTCTGCTGAACCTGTGCAGTGTAAATCCAAAAGGCTTGTAGGTCCTATTTTTGGCTAATTTTCCAAGAGATGTGCTTTATGCTAAAAATACTTTCCTTCCAGATTACAAGTCCCTGCTGCGTGGCAAGGAAACTATTGAAAAGCAAAAGCTACTTCTTAGTCTAATGAAACAGCTGGTTTCTGTAATTGGAAAATACTGGATTTCATTTTCATGGTATAGTAGACAAGAGCTTGGCAGATTAAGTTGTAATTTAATTCAGTCAATGCGTGCTAAAAGAAAATATGTTAAGTCCAGTTTCCAGTTAACCTGACAAAAGTTTCCTATGTTAAGCTCTTCTGTGTGGAGTGAACAAAATTCAGAGATCTGAAATGACTGAGTATTCTGTAAATTTTAATTTAACTACCTCTTCTAGTTGAATTTTCTCATTTTAAAACTAAAAAAATTAAAGCTTTTAATTAGTGACAGTCATGATTAAGACATTTTTAAATAAATTGTTAACTTTCAATAGTTTTAGTTACTAGATTCTACAAGATGCTGTATTAGTTGACCAATTTATAACTAATTTGCATGGTCAGACTATATTAATTGATTTTTGTATCCAACAAATTATTACTTTTTTGTCGTTACATTAAAGCTACACCATCCATCTCTGTTACAGGCTTAATGAAGCCTTGAATATTTTTCATCTGTTCTTAGGTCTTTTTTTATGCCTTTCCTGTCCCTAGGTCAGTCTGCCACAGCATGGCAGTTATCCCCTTCATCTTATCCCTCATAGAGCTTCACAGTCTTCAAGGTCTGCAGCAAACACCTTTAGAACTCCTAAAACTCAGCCCAATAAAATCTCTATGGGGTAATGGTGTTCAAATCTTCCTCCTTTTTTTTTTTGTGTGATCAGTCATCCTTCCTTATCGGTGCTGCCTTTTAGTTTTATATTTGTCTCAATAACTGTCCTCTTGCATTGCTCACTTGTTTTAGACAATATCATATGGTCGGTAACATAACTAGCTATGATTTTATAACTGTAACTTAGCATCTACCCTTTTAATTTAAGTCTTTACACCTTTTAACAGTTTAATCACATTTGTAATTGTGGTTTGATGATTCACAGGAAAACTTGGAATGGAAGAATATGCTGTTTTCTATCCTCCAAATGGTAAGACTTATACTGTTGCCTCCTCTAGTGGTAGATTGGAAAGACACAGGATTTTCTATTACAAATAACTTCTATTACAATGTTTTGCTCTGCAAAATTCTGGACTGAAGCTACTGTAAAACTACATTCAGCCTGGTGTTAGTAGTCACATACGGAGTTTGTCTGTGTGTGGGAAGGAGAAAGAAAACAACTTCTGGTGCAGCAGCTTGTATCCTAGTCTTGTATCACCACTTAGAAGATCTGAATGATACATGCTGACACTGCCTGACCCCCAGCTTTTCAGTGTTCAACAGAAGACACCTTAGTCTTTTCCTTTCAAAATTTGTGTTCATTTTAAAAATTCAGACATAACTAATCCGTTTTAAGTTATTATCAATGCTGTTGTTAATTCAGTAGTGTGAATTCTTTTTTTCAGCTCTTATTTTGACCATTTCAATCCCTGTCTGTTAACTTCTGTCCCTGGTTTTGTGATGTATTTATATTTTGAATTCAAGCTCTTTACTTTCAAGGCCTTATGTCAGCTCTCTTAAATCTGTGTCTCTGGCCTTGTCTTTTATGTCTTCTGTGTTCCAGTGGTGCCAGTTGTAGCATATACATTTGTTCGCCCTTCTTTCATTTTTGTCTCTGCAATTGTTCTTACGACCTTTGCTAAAGCAGTTCCCTCTTACCAGTCCTATGTGAAAATTAATGAATGGGAGCTAAGTTCAGCTGGAATGCAGGAGAGCACTGTCAGGGTAGAACTGCCAAGTCCTCTAAATGTTTTATCTGAGTACTACATGAATTACTAGAGGACTTGGCCTTCTGTTTTCCTGCTCCCTCTTTGTCAGTGCATGACCTTTAAGGGTTGCCATTTATCTGAAATTAGGTTCTGATTTCAGCAAAGTCTATGCATAATAACTTCATGAAACAGAGCTCTACTTTGCTTTCTAGGAACTATATAGCATTTGTTTAAGCATGTAGTTGTACTGAAGTAAGAGATACAATTCCTGTACTTAAATATTTACAAGATTGAGGTCTAAGACTGCAGGTGCTATGACGGAAATATTTTATTCCTATGGTAGGTAGAATACAACTTTAAAATAAGGAGGAAAAATATTTTTGCATGGATAAAAAGAAATACAAAAGGACAAAAATATAAATATTTTTGTTTTGTAGGTGTAATTCCTTTTCACGGCTTTTCTATGTACGGTAAGTGTGATGACTGTCATAAACTCTTAAAACATCAGGATTGCTTTTTATCATATTGAAATTTAAAGATCCAGGTACTTCTCTCCATCTTTTAAACTCGTATGTAGTCTGTTTCTTTGTGTATGAAGACTGTTGTCTATAACTTTAAAAATTCCAGGCTATTTTCTATTTACTTGTATTACAGCTCACTATCTTATGGGAGTTCCTTCTCAAAGAGCTAAAAGCTGAGATACACATGTTAAAGTATGTGAACAGAAGGATAGCATTTGTTGACAGAGTGCTCTTTTCTGTGTTTCACTTCTGGGTGGACCAAGTTACATGTGAAAAGAGTTTGGGAAAACATTAATTATTTGAAAGTCCGGTTGCTGTATCTATTTGCTGAGAACAGGTGTTAAAGTAGCAAAGTTCAAATATCAATGAGATTTCTAGGAGTAGAGCAGAATCTCACTGTGTCTCAGACTTAACAAGGCAGGGAGTGTAGAGGTGCTCTGATTCACTCACATATTGTCACAGCTTTTCGGGTGTCTTTCTTTGATTTATCACAGGTGATTGTAGCCAAGCAGATTTTAAGATTATACCCAAAATGCTATGATTTGCTAATAATAAATTTTAATTGATCCCATGGTCATTAAAATCAGGCTATTTAAAGATGAAATACAGATTTGAATCAGAGTGGGGAATCTTGAAGAAACGAACAGCTTAGTTACAGACTCTTCCTTAGGTACTCACTGGGAGGCTTTCACTTTTTCTGTGTGAAACAGCTTTTCAAAATGTTTGTATTTGACCCTGCCCTTGAGAACAGCGTCTCCCAGTCTGGGTGTATGATTCTCCACTCCCTCCTGTCCTCTCCACGAGGCCTCAGAATACGCAGGTCGCGAGGAGGGAGGCTGAAAAGCAAGGCAGCACAAACACAGTAGTGGAGCTCCAGGTCATGGGTGCAGTAGCTGGAACCAAACAGCACATCCTGTGCATTCCATGCTGTGCTGCTATAGGAGGAAGTATCTGGGGCCTTATGTAAATCCTGTACGCTTTTGCAGGTTCTCATGCATGCATTCATACGGTGCCAGCTGCCAGGCATAGTTCTGTTATCCTCCTGGTCTTTATGTACATATGCATGCTGCTGACTCTTTCATCTCCATCTTCCGTTATTAAAAACATACACACTGGTAAACACCCTCTGCTTTTCTTAACCCTACGTAAGTATACGTTTCTGTAGACATCTCACCTTACCTTGGCACCCCCCATGCAAACACAAAAGCCACTATTTTCTATTAAGCCACCTCTGAGATACATATATATGAAAATTCACATATGCATGCACCCGTATATATAAAAATTATAGTATATATATAAACATAATATAGTGTGTGTGTATATATATACATATGCACATACATCTGTATGCATCCGTAGGCATATGTATGCAGACAATGTATCCATATCCCTGGCTTTGTGTAAATAAAACTGGAAGGGAAGGTGAATATAAGATAGAGACTGTGAGTGTCTTAAAATGTAAGCTGTCATCCATAATGAATGTATCTGTAAATGAAGCTGTGGATGTGATGAGTGGACAGATAAAAAGGTTGTTAACAGAAATGTATTTAGAACAGCTATCTATGAAAGATGGCTTGAATGAATAGGGTAGCAATCAGAAGGAACCGATTGTGCAGCAAATGCATACAACAAATTTATCTATGTGCTAGGCTTCTACAAAAGGTTGGGAAAAAAAAGTTTGAGGATTGCTGCTTTTCAAATGTAGCCAACTCTTATTTTGAACCACATATACAGCAATACTTCTAAACAGCAAACTACCAGACATCCATGGTTTTCAGATCTATAAGAAATAGATCTCTATTCATCTATCTTACATATGTGATGTTGTTGTGGCAACTAAAAGCTATTTTTTTCATTTTCACAATACCCATCTTCAAGCAGTAAACTTGATTCAGTCTTACAAATGGGGAACCAATTGAGAAATGGTCATTTGGCCAGAGCACACTGGAACTTACAGACAGTTTAATCATTCAACATATCATTGCCCTACACACTAGAGAGGCTATCCGTAACGTGTATTTCTTACGCTTTGGAAGCCAGCACTGTAGTAAGCAGGTTCTAATTAGTTAAGATTGTTGAAATATGTAGAAATATTACATGTGATGTATTGTATTCCCTTTCTTAATTGCTTACATAAAATGATGGACTCTGTTATTAAATACTTCTTTTTAAATAATGGGTTTATTATTGTTTCTGTAAATTGTACTTCTATAAATAATTGTTATTTCCTCATACTTCATGCGCTTAATCGTGGAACTCTTCTAGCAGTTTACAGTGTTGAGTCAATTATAATTCTTTTATCCTTTCAGTTGCTCCACTTTGTTTTCTGTACCATGAACCTTCCAAATTGTATCAGATATTTCGTGAGATGTATGTGCGTTTTTTCTTCAGACTCCATTCCATCTCTTCACATCCCTCTGTAAGTTCATTAGGAATTAAAACCCACTCAGTTGATACTCTGTTTGCTATGGAGCAATAATATACAGTGGCACGATGTTCTGTGGGATTTAATCTATCCTTTTAAATAAAATATTTCAGGCAAGCTTGGAAAAACTATGTAACTCCAGTTTAGATAATTTGTTTCCTATATCAATGTTTGTCTTCACTATAGACTATAAAGTATTTTAAAACAGTTCTCATTTTATGAGGGTGTGCAATGTTTTTTTAGAGTCAAGTCTTTTATGTAATAGCTTCTCAATTCAAGAAGTCACATACGTGCATACTCAGTTTAATTTTAATTAATGACATCTAATTGTACACTTAATTATTTTCTGGATGTAGGGACTTGCTGATTAAAAGAAAATCCTCTCCCTGATATGCCATTTCAAGGCTGTGCATTGTGCTTTCAGCCATTAATAGCAGGAAAATGGGTCAGGAGTCTATTCATTTTCATGGTAACTTTTAACAGCAATTTTAAAATGTGTTTACATTTAACTTTTTTGTGGTTATCCCCATTGCTGTTTGCTTTTAGCTACCAGAGAGATACTATTTCTCACATAACCTAATCTTTAGTGCAACTGAGGTCTATTTCATCAGAATGGAAGTACTTCAAGTAGGTCATATTATAATAACAACCCACTAAGTACTTAGACCCTGACATACCAATACCATAAGTAACTTACAGCTGAAAGGGACTATCACAACACACTCTGTTGCTAATACATTGATAGAATTCTAGGAGCGAGGATTTAGTGACTGAAGGCATTAGAACTGCTTGTGCCCTGCTTACCTGAGCTGTATGTTATATCATAAATAATGGTTTATTGCATGAATTTTTAATTCTTACATGCTAATACTGTTTTCTCAGATTTGACAGGATGAATGTTAGTATTCAGGATGTGATCTTGTTTCCTTAGGGCATTGTATCATTGTGTTTGCTGTTTGAGACTCTCCTACAAAGCCATCTGCCCCAACTCTTTTATCACCTTCGAGAAATTGGGGCTCAGCCGTAAGTACTTCTGCCAGACTTGCTCTGAAAGTGCTCTTCTGTAGTATTTTAATCTTAAAAACTGTGGGAAATGATTCAAAAGTGCAAAGATCATTGTGCCATTTTGCCTTGAAAGTCCTTTGCCTAACGAGCATATGTATATGTGCTTTATCTGTTTCTGTATGCTGTGAAAGAGGAGAATTGCTCTATGAGAAATATGTTTTTTATTTTGTTATTTATGTCAGATCTGATGGAATGAAGTGATTTTTTTTTCCTGGGGGACAGAAGATTCAGAGATTACGTTAGTTATAGGCAAAGCTACTGGAAGGGGACAGAGCAAGAGACTCTCCTTCTGTAGTGTACAATGCGCAGTAGAACCCCAAAATCCTGCTGTTATAATTGGTATCCATAACAGTAGAAAGGATGAAACACTGGGAGTGATAACAGCTGAGGATCTCTCTGATGTGATTATTTGATCAAAATGTTTTAATAATATTTGTACTTTGTCAGATGAGATTCTACATAGTTTTTCTGATGGCTGTTGCAAAGGAAAACATTGTTTATTAATGAAGCAAGATCAAACACATTTTTCCTGGAAGACTCATTAAATATTTTGAATTTATAGAAGATCTTTCTGATTATTATAAGAGGCAGAAATATAATAACTAGGTTTTTATCTCTTGTTCACAGGCTACGAATATCATTTAAATGGATGGTGCGGGCATTTTCTGGTTATTTAGCTACAGATCAGCTCTTGCTTCTGTGGGACAGAATCCTGGGATACAACTCTCTAGAAATTCTTGCTGGTAATGGAATAATTTTTACAAAGCATCTGAGGTACAGGTGGATGTAAGGCAAATAAGTGTAAGCTTCAATGTATTTTGTGACAAGGAAAAAGTAGTTACTCATAAAAGACAAGATTTATGTTACTCGTTTATGGCTTCTTCAGTACTTTACAACAACTGAGTTCCTCTGATTTTTCTTGATTTCTTCTTTCAAAGTCCCATCTTCTAAGAGACTTCAAAAGTTTTGTACTTAATTTTCATAGAGGAAATAATGTCCTAAGATTTATGCAAGGTTTAAGATAAGAGTTCTAAAGAGGATGCGTATCTTCAGTTGGGTCAGGTTTTAAATATGAAGCAGGTGAAGGGAATAGAGTTTGGTCCTATGTGTATATATAAAACAGCTATGTAGAGAGATATACAAGTACAAAAGTGTTGTGCAATTTTTAAATAGAAATAATTCAGTTGTGAATATAAAATTACTGGCTTAGAAATTAACTAGTTGTGAATCACCTTGTCCCTCCTAATTAAAAGCTAATCATCTTTAAGTCAAGCATTTTCACTCAGACTTCAGAAAGTGTTTTGGTTTTCCTGTCTGTTTCAAAGAGTGAACAAAAAACTCAGACCCATCCATCCATTGTATTTTATTCTTCAGAATCAAACTCTAAGGGAGTGGGAACTGGTATTTTACATCGCAATTAATTCCAACTGCTAATTAACAGGTCAGCAACTTCAATACTGGGTATTTTCTTTCAGTTCTGGCAGCTGCTGTGTTTGCTTTCCGAGCAGTCAACCTGATGGAGGTGACATCACTGGCTGCGGCTGAAGTAAGGATAAGTTTCAGTTAGAGGAGATTGAAATAGTTTCTGATGTTTTGCCAACAAGAGTAACTTAAACTTCACATGGCACGTGGTACATAGTGCAAATCTTTTTGCCTAAATTCTTAGATAAAAAACTAAGGAAATTGTGAACATGCTATATATAAATAAAGCATATATTTGCTACAAAAGTCCAGTGTTATCAAATTACGTTCTATAATGAGGGTTTTTTTGGGGGAAGACTTAATATCCCACAAGGACAAATTAGAAATTGTTTTTAAAAACTTATGGAGATTTATACCTTTTTTTTTTCTCAGACCACTTTAATGTAGCTGCTTCTATGCTTACAAAGATTTTACAAGATTACTTTTGTCAATACTAAATCCAAAATGTCACTGTGAGTACTGTCATGGGAAATTAAGAGAATTAACTCATTAAGATGAAGATTATTATTTTTTATCTCTAGTAATCTGTTAAAATACATTTTTTCCAAACATCTGCTGATGTTTTGGGGTTTTTTTTCAAACTTTGAGAGCTGGTGATGACTTTTTAAACATGCTTTCTAGAGAAGGCATTGAGTATTTGAGTCATTACATTGGACTTACTTCACAAGTACTAGCCAAGCCACAGGATAAGGATTCTTAATTCCCAATTATTTTTAGAAGCAAGTTGAAATGTTAGACATGATGCCATGTATATTTGAAGTAAGGCTAAAGGCTAAAATAAAGTTACTTGGTTTATATACATATAAACATATGCTTTTTCTTTGAAATGTTAAAATGAAAAATAATACAATAAAGCAGTAACATGAAACAGCATAACCTGTTTCTGGTCAGGCTGAATCTAATTCTCGTTAGTACTGTAGTCAGTATTTGAACCTTTCTGACTTGCTTTAAAGAAATTTGATTCAAATGTCAAGTTTAACAAGCCTTTTTGATTTTTATCCTAGGCTGTACTTGCTGACCTGTCAACCCTGAAAGTTATGCCTCTTCTTCAAATCTTCTTGTTTGCTACTGTCATTTGATCTACTTTGACAATACTGGTACCACAATTCCAGTCTTTCTTAGAAGCTAGTCGTCAACTATGCAATGTCTGCATAAAACCAAAATTAAACTGTATGTATAATATTAATTTAGAAATCACAACCTTAAAATGTTCTAACTGAAAACAGTAACTGCACACAAGGGTGTGCAGTACATGCTACTGAATTTCACCATATCGTCAGTGGTTACTACTTGTACACTGAGAATGACTACTTGTGCAAATAAACAGTATGAATTGGTGTCTAAGATGCATGTAATCTTTAATAAAGTAATTGTAATTTATGATCGGAGTCTTGTGATGTCAATATTGGAATTATAAAAGCTCTCTTAAGATGAAATTACTTTTTCAAGCTCACAGCCTAAGAGGATCTCAGTTCAAATACTGTCAATTGAGAAAATAAAGATACTTTAACTTGCAAGATCTTTTTTTTTTTCTCTGAAAAAACAGAACTGGTGTATGATCCTTTCTTTAGTCTCTTCACATGTATTGTGTTTGTCCATGTTCTTTCTCATGTTAGGTATTTCGTTTATTCTTTTCATATACAGAGAGGCAGTCACGCATTCCCCATCATCTTCAATTAGGTATACAGCTAATCTCAGGCGTCTTCTAAACTCCTATCCAGATTCTCATCAAAGGCCTCATGTTGTAAAATATGTCCCCCTGCAGAGAAAGCCTGAGCATAACTTCCTTCAGAACTTGTTGGAGCCAGTCTGTACATGACCTGAACTCTTCCCCTGAGAACGATGCCAGGAGTTCTTTCGCTGTGCCCCACACCCTCTTTTGCGAGAGCAGTGCTACTCCTCTGCCAGTTTTCCAGCCTCTGATTCAACAGCTCAGGCTTCAGATCAGAATCCAAACTCGTATCGGTGTGTGATGGATTGTCACTGAGCTGTCAGGCTGATTTGTTGGCTGTTGGCAATCAAACTTTTGCGTGAGGTCTTCCAGCTTTTTCCACTGATTTAATACTGAAGTTGGAATCAATAACCTGATTTGATAAAGCATACCTGAAAAAGGACCAAAGTCAAAATAACACAATGGGTTATTTAGCCACTGCATTTGCTATGTGGCTTTTATCTTTGTCTAATTTACATACATGAGGCTATCATAATTTGTCATACATATGGAATGTATGACAGTGAATACATGACAGGATTCACATTCTTCAAAGTCTGAGAAGCAATACAAGCTATAGTCTAGTTATGAGCTTTCTGTCTAGGATTCTTCTTGTCTTTGTCAGGATAACATAGTAAGAAACATATTTCAGTTTACTAGTAAATTCGTAAGGCTAATTTTAAGAAAGGTAACGCTGTGGATTTGGTATGATTGCTCTTTATATAAAGAACCAAACTTCTTAGCAGATATGTACTGAATGAGAACATTTGGGGAAATTTTGTTCTGGATAACCGAGAAAGTCCATCTTTCCCTTAATACTTGCAAGAAATTATTTTAACTGTTTAACTAGAGGCTTCTCTATAGCATTTAGTTTTTAAAAAGAGGATGCACATGATGGCTTTTATCTTTACAGCAAGTATTACCATGTTCTGTGTATGAGGTATGATGTCATAGGAAGATTAAGTGATTACATACTAAATTCCTAAAAGAAGTGAGCATTCTCTCTCTTCTCCTGAGTTCTTGTTCATACTTTGGGATGTTCAGCTTATGTATTAGCCACAAGACCTTATTTCATTTCCAGAGCAACACATAAGGCACAGGATTTGTACCATTTAAAAGCACAGGATTTTGCAGTTTATAAAATCCATAAGACTGTGTAGCAATTTAGAAATTATGTTACACTGAATTCCTGAGGATTGTGGCTCAGTAAGGTCATTACAAGGTTAACATGTTTGGTTTTTTTCAGGATTTAAAAGTATTTACAAAATATCAAGGGAGACTCCCTGGAGGCCTGCTGACTCTCTTAATTCCCTTCATTCTGAGCAAGCACTTGGTGCAGAATCTAAATGTTACCCTAACCTATTCCATATTGGGATTTTTAAGGAGTATTTTTTTTCTTAATTTTCAACAGTTTTGAAAATGTTGTGAGCATGTAGAGATGGAGACTGTTGGGTTCTTATTTGAACAAGTAGTTCTGTGACTAACAAAAATATGGTCTGTTTTCCTCTGACTTGGCGGCTTGTTATTTATTTAACAATCTTGCATCTTCCTTATGTCCCCTCTGCCTTTCCTCTGGAGTGCTTAATCTTGTCTTCCTGTCCTCCACCTGCATTTCTTCCGATGGTTGGATGGGAACCTTAATGCTTTGCACCTAGTGTGGGGCAACATGCACCTTTGGCTAGACTTGCTTGTGCTGCCTGCCCAAGATGAGATTAAAAATGAACCAGATCCTCTCCTTAGACATATATTGTTAGACTGAGGATTTATTACAGCTACTTTTAAAATCATTTTCCAAATTTGCATTTTACGAAGAGGTGTTGCTTCCATGTTCCCCTTGGTTTCTTGCTTTGGTTCCAGCAAAATATTGCATTTCAGATACTGGCTTATACCCATATTTTTCTCTCCCTTGCTAAATAATGCTAATTTAAAATAGATGGTTTTAATGTTAAAATGACTGCTTTCTGTCTTATGGGTAAATACTTCTATACACGGGTAGTATCAACTATATTTAATTCTTTGACTTTAGAGTTGAGTTCAAAGCTGTCGATGGCTATAGTCTATTGCTTGACTTCCAAAGTCCTAAAACTCCTGCTTCGTTTTTGTTGTTGTAAGTAATGGCCAGATTTTGATACCAGAATTATATCTAAATTGATAATTACACTGATTGAAACAGGCTCAGCTGAACCTTCAGTGGTTCAATTCAGCCAAATTAGGTTTTTCTTGGTCTGTTCCTCCATATTTGAAATCCATATAAACAGACACTTTGGGACAAGAACCCATCGTTTCCGTATTTACAGATAAAGATACAATTTTTTTTGCTGCTTACCTTAAGATTCTGGCAATGTTTGTCAAAGGTTTCCTGTAATATCAAACAGACTGTTTAAAAAAACACATAGTCTTGACTGAAAATGTACCAAAGCCATCTTTGTTCAGCACTTCCAACGTATCGAACTTAAATCTTGACAGCTGCATAATGGAGCAATTTAATAACTTGAACAACTCAGTTTCTACTTTCTAGTGGGTTTTCTTGTCGTGTGTGTCATAGTAACATAGTGGAGAGCATATGGAAACTGCAAAACTGTGAAGTTAGATAGTAAAGGGATAAAGGAAAGGGCTGGAAGGACATACCAGTTTAAAGTGCATTTCTACTTCTTACCAGAAACCAGAAGGGATAAATAAAAAATAAAAAAAAAAAAGCGCCCCGGCCTGTTTTTACTGTTTCCTACTGAGTTCTTCCAGCAGGACTGAAGGGGTTTCACCGGAGGGAGCCGCCGCGCAAAGATCAGCTTCGGGAAAGCAATTTAGTGAGCCTTTGAACACGAAATAAGCACATTTACTTAAAAGATTCTGGAATGCTTTGCAAAACCGTAGGTCTGTGTCTTTAGCGAAGCGCATTTCGACATAATTTAACACTTCGTTCAAACGTTCTGCCCGGTATTTTGTGTGAGGAAACGCGTCCGGGAGGGAGTGCTGGCCGCTTCCTTTCCCTCAGCCCGGGGAGGCCGCCCTGCCAGTACCCGGCTGCGGGCGGGCGGGCGGGAGGACGCCGCTGCTCCGGCTGCTCTCGGCCCCGCAGCCCACACAGGAAACGCAGGGGAATGCAGCGGGGCCAGGACATGAGCCAAGACTGAGGCGAGGCCCTCCGGGGAATGGCCGGCAGAGGGGGCATCGGCCAGTCTTCCCGTCCTCCTGGGCAGCTCTAGCCCCAGAAACCACCCGTGGACGATTCCCCTACAGATAGCCCTAATAACGACGGCGAGTTTCAGCAGAAGTGCTGAAGGACAACTGCGGCGGGGTTGGGTTTCTTGTTTACAGCTTTAGGCCCCAGTACAGGAGGGAAAAAATACTCCTTCTGCAGTCTGGAGGCTTTTGTCACAAGGCCACGCTTGTTGTGAGGGACTGCACGGCTGGGAGCCGTTCTGCAAGAACCATTTATTGTAGTAGCTAACAACGGAATAACCTCTAGAATATGGAAGAAGCTGTGCTGCTAACTGAAATCACTGAAAGGTGGTTTCTTTCCGGCCCCCCACCCCCACATTCTTCATGCTCAGCTTTTTCAGTACTGTAAGAAAACTCTTAATGCAGGGAAGAGCATTTTGATCCAGCAGTGGAACAGTTGTGCTCTTCTTTAAAACAGTGTTAAAATGTCTCATCTTGGTATTTTTTAATTGGATAATTAATTGTATAGCTACCAAATAATGGCCATCCAGACCGATTATGCTTTTGAGGAGGATCTCAGGATTTTTGTGTCCTTGTGGACAACAAAGTGCAGGTGTTAATCTGGACTGAACCAATATACACTTAAAGAATAGAATGTAGAGATGCCCATCTTGGGTTCAGTAGGATTTGTAAGACTGCAAGGTATACACAATTGTAATTCAGTCTAACTATACTACTCACCAGGGATCAGCCTTAACTAATTCTGGGCTGGTAACACTGAGTTTTGAGTCTGCATTTAAGCCTCAGGAAGTTCTCCTGGGTCTGTGTCATTGTCAGGCATTGCTGCCTGCTGAAGGTGAAGTTCCTTCCTGTGAAGGAAAGCATGGCAGAGTTTCTATTGCCTGTATTTCAAAATCAGTGTGTTGTTCTAGAGGTTGGACTGATGATATGTGCAAACAGCTATCTCCAGAGAACTGGCTTTATGGAGAACCATGGTTCCTTACCAAATGACATTGTCTTTGGCTGAACAGTTTGAACAAATTGTTTCTTTTGGGATTATGACCAAAATAAATGGAATATTTAACAAAGGAACTAAAGCCCACAATTTGTGCAAGGCAAAGCATGTGACCAATTTCTATGTTTTGTTTTAAACAAAAAAGGTCTGTGTTATGTTGCTAAGAGACAAATTGGGATTTGATAGTTGAAGACAAAATATTATGTTATAGCCATACAATATGTTTCACTAGGCATTTGATAGTTCATTTTATTAAACAGTTGTGTGTTCCATGAAAAGTGCATTCTGTGATTTATTTTTTTTTTCTGTAAAGCTCTGTTTAGGATTGTTATGCTTTTAATGAGTCCAAATATAAACAGCAAATCAGGACAAACATATATTGTAAAAATCAGTAGCATTTAATTTTCTATCAGTTCATAATTATTATCTAGATTTAATAATATATCTAGTGTCATGACATTTTCCCTTTTCTCCCTTTTGTTTTCAAGTGCTTCTGGGCTATAATACAAGCATTGCTTTGAAGTCCAGTCTTGGTTTGTTCAAGTTAATATCAAGTTCAGACTGTGGAAAACTGGCATTGTTACAGCTTGTGAAGGAAGTTGGGGTTGCTTTCAGATTTCGCGTTGGTGGTGAAGATGTTCACTCCATAGTTTCTGACAGAAAGATATATTTTGGAATTGAATTTATTTTGTAATATATTTGAGATGTTTTGACTAACCAGTTTCTAAGGATGTGAGAGTCAACTGTAGACATGGGTATGTAGTGTTATCAGTATTAATACCCCTCACCATCAACATATGGGCAGGACAGCCTGTCTCCACCTCTGCCTCACGCTCAGAAAACACTTCTGCTGTGAGGAAAGGGATTATTGGAAGGGTTTGTGGAAAAATCTGCTCAAACTCTGTAATCTCTGCAACATAGAAAGGGATCGTTTGCTCTTTGTATGTTGAACAAGATGCACTTTGTTCTTTAGATTAGATTTAGACTTTAGATTGCATCTTTATTCAGCAATTAAAATGTTTATGCCAATTGAAAGGTAAAAAGGTGCTCCTGGATTCATTTATTTTTAAAGCTCAAGGAAGTGTTGTTAATCGTATGAAAGAGAAAGTGTCTTTTTGATAAGTTAATATAAGCTTTGAAATTTAAGATTTTAACACTAAGTTTTTTCTGTTCCAGAGATTCACCTTCTCCTCTTTTCTCCTTTCTTTACAATATTCAATATCTTTACATAGTATGCTGTAATCTGGTTTTCCTGTCTTTGTGAAGTAGTTTACAGTGTACAGGAAATGTAAGCATTTCTTATGATGACTGTTATCTTTCCCTGAGAAAGATACTCTTTCTAATCTGTTGTGAAGAAATCCTGGGAAAAAAAAAATATTTGGTAGCAACACATTCCTGCATTAGGTGGTTACCTGGATAAAGGGTGAGTATTACGCAGCAGGTATTATTTATTTAAGCAGGTAATCAATATGCAGATCTGAAAACACACAGTTAAAAGATGGAAGTAGGCGATAACTGATCTTAGCAGCAATCTAGGATAATAAAGTACATAATCTTAGAAATTCAAACCCATCAAAGACCTTCCTGACAGCACAGAACCTAATAGGAAGAAGAGGTCTAGCCCTGCTTACCTACCAGGTTGTCAGTTGGAAGAAGATAATGAGAGGGGAGTTAGAGGCACCATAATGAGTACAAATTTTCTCAGATCATATTGAGCACCTTGGCTTTGAAAGAAGCTGCACACAGAGCACTGTATGTACTAGATACCAAGCAGGTAGTGGAATATATTCCCATTGGCCTATGCTACTCAGAAAACTCATCCATAAAACCTGGCTGTAGTTGAGAGTGATGTCAAGGTGGTAGTTCGTTCAAACAAAGTTTTTTGGTTTTTTTTTTTTGCGTACGTTAGATCTTTGCGCAGTATTCTAGAAAATGAAGATAGGTCAAAATAAAAGTATCCTTTCTAGAGAACAAACAGAGAATGGTGAAATCTGAGCAAAGAAAAATACCAAAGATCATCTTATGTGTCATGTGCAATAGTAATTTGTGAAGATAGAGGCTGTACACTGGTCTCTACAAAATGGTGACATTCTTCCTTAGAGATTGACAAAAATCTTGATTTTTTTTTTAAGTGAACTTAAGGGTTTAGGTTTTTTTAAATATAAAATTAAGTCATACTCTGACATGTAAGGTCCATCCCATTCAGATGGGATTTTTCTTTCCATGGAGCAAAGGAATTAATATAAATACTTGCATTTTCCTAGTTCAGAAGCAGGAACTGTAATTCTTTTTTTTTGTTTGTTTTGTTTTTGGGTTTTTTTTCCATGTTAAAGCTAATACAGGTAAGCAATTCTGAACTTTTTAGTAAAATCTGTCTAGTAAAATCTTTTTTACTTTTATAAGGATAATCCTTTTTTCCTACATTATAGAAGTAGCCCTTCATAGGCACAGATTTTTTAATTTACAAGTTCTGAATAGTTTGATAAAGAATATTTGCAGTTGAACTGGCCTTTTTTGTTCTCTTTTTTTTTTGGTAGATTTTACTGTAGATCTCAGAAAACTGGACACAACCCAAATGAAATGACTATGTGCTAAGTGCAGACGTAAGGCAGCTTTTCAGTTTGCTCTAGACTGAAATTTTGCCCCTTTTTTGAAAACATCATGGTGAGATTATTAACTGGCAAGTGCAGGATCAACTTCTCTTTCTTGATTTTCAGTCCAGACATTTAAACAGAGATATGATTACTGATACTGCTCAGGAAATTGTTCCAATGCAAACAGGTCAGCATTGTATGCTCTGCTTTTGGTGAGATTGGGCCATTCAAAGGCGAGGTTATTATAGGACAGCGACATTCTTTCAAGACTCAGTGCTCTATTAAGATTTTAGTGAGGATTAATGCACATTTAGCTTTTTATTTCCTTTCTAATATTAATTTAATATTTTCAATAGCCCACTTAGTTCTGTGTGAGTTTACAAGCCATCTGTTAGACCTGAAAGGAGGAGTTGCTAGAATTCATGTAGCACACAGTGCTTTGCGCTCTTCTTTCCAGCTTGAAACTCTTAGGACAAGGCACCACCCTGTTTTAAGGAACACCACCCACTGCCATAGTTATGGTTTGATACACTCTCTCTCCAGTAACTCTGGACAGGTGCCACATCTACTGAAATCTTTAAACATCGGGAAGCACTAACAAGCTAATATTTTGGTCTTATAGCAGTTTATTGAGTTGCTTGGGTTTTTTCAGGTTACAAAAATATCAAGATTGTGTAGGTAACAGGCTCCAGTCCTAGAGTGGTATCAAACCTTTTAGTTTTGAAGCATTGCATGTCCTGGTCCCAGGTGAAGGGAAACACTGTTGGTGACAGTACAACTAATTCTCTTGGGAATATATCTGTGGAGACAAATACTTGTTTGAGTCTCTCTTTAGTCCCCCAAGATTGGTTCTGAAGATGCTCTCTGAACTAACTGAAGCATAAATATGACAGCAGATCATTAGGAAAGGTTTGCCCATTGCTACTGGATATGCATTCCAACTCTGTCATGCTCTAAGTATTTAGATTTATGGTAATTTCCTAGGAATATCCCTTCAGTACAGCCTAAAAGTTACTCAGATTCCCATGTCTCAAGGATGTGAAACAAGGCATATGGAAAACCATCAGGACTACTGTCTGCTGCTCAGTCCCTTGTGGATAAGAGACAAAATATCACTCTTCTCTCACAATTTATTCTCCTCTGCCTTCTTTTTATAAAGGCAAGACATGCAGAACAGGATCTAGTTCAACTTATTTTAGAAGTCTGGCAGTTAGATGGCTAAAATAGTTTTCCAAGGCTCCCTTTGTTGACAATTAGAGGGAAACAACTCTTTCAAAGGAAAAGTCTGAACTTACTTTAGGATGAAATGAACAACCTTCTGGAAGTTCCTGTTACTCTTTATTAATTTTAAAGGTATCAGAAGTTGTCTGTCTCTGATTTAGATTTCTAACTTTTAGTTGAACCAACCCTTCATTGTAACTTCCCATTAGCTACTATGAACAGTTTAGAAAGACCAGCTAAAACTCATTAAATAGCGGGTAAGTTAGTCTGGTGCAGGTCATATCAGAGAAAGCTGACAGACTTCACTGAATGCAGAACTTTCCTGCCCCACTCTTAACCAAAACTCACACAATTTCATCATGAATGCAGATAAAGAAATAAAAAAGTCCAGATCCGAGGAAGATCATGAAAGCTCATTCAAATCGCTGCTCAAGGAAGTTAGATCACAGCATGCAACACTCCAAGTATCACAACCTGCAAAGCAAGCAGGAACAAAAATCAACTGTACACACTGCTTCTAAAGATGTAATCTGTGGATGAAACTTTGTTCTCACCCCCCGCCCCCGAGAAATATAGAGGCTTACAGTGAGTCATAATGCCAAGTGCCCAAGGTTGTGTTTGAAAGTAGAAAGATGGACTGTTTCCAGTAACCTTGTAACTGAGGATATGGTCTATGGTGCTTTTTCCCTATTACCCAAACAAAAACTTAAACAATTTGAGACAAAGACAAAATATGTGTTATTTTATTTTCTCAGAAATAGTTTCCATATCTCCTTCAACTCTCTGGGCGATTTGAAAGTAGCTGTGTCTGCCTCTGCAGAATGATCTTATTTATCAGGCGTCATGTCGCCCACGGTACCTGGCAAGCGCATGTCACAGAGTTGTGACGGATCTAGAGAGCTCCTGTTTACAGGATGTGCAACTTGCCTGCAAAAATTCCAGGAAACAGCCTGCTTGCTGTGACCTCAGAGCAGCCATTTCAATCTACCATAAACCATCTGACAATAGAATTGTATTTACACACAATACACATGTTCACCAGGCTTTTTGTTATTATCTGTTTGTCACACATCAGGAGAATATAGGCTCTCATTCACTCGGGCTCTGTCCTTTGAATGAGTGACTGCTTGTCCCGCTTTTCAGTCAACAGCTGCTAAACTACCGGAACCATGCTTGAAGTAACAGGTCTGGTCACTTACTTCTTGCTTCTCCATGAAGTCATAAATATTCTTTGTTCTCATCCCAAATGTTTACTCATAGGGGCAAATGATTTCTATTATAAATAAATACTCCAACAGGATTTTTCTGACTGTGCTCATTCTGATAAAGAGCAGCTCTATGCTTTAGGAGCTAACAGGGCTTTAGCTCCTTATTTAGACAGAAAACAATATAATATTACTACTTACATTAATTTTAAGGCAACAATACATTACAGCCACTGAAAAGATGATAACCAGTTTCCCCAGGGACATGTCTAATATCTTGCACAGGGAGGCTCCATCCTGAACAGTTTCTGTTTCAGGCAAGTAGGGACTCTTTTCTCCCACTGAAAACACACCCAAACGTGCCCCAGGAGGCAGTCTTCAATACTTGCTGCAATCATGAGAGTGCTAAATTATTATATCCACATGGTAATTTTGGGGTAATTTTATTCTGTTTTTTTCCATGCAGTTGGTCAGCATGTTTGTTACAAGACAAAATTAGTCACGTGCAATAGTGACTCTCATCATCTTCTGTCATTTTTTCCTTGTTTGCAGTCTAGCAGGAAGGGAGGGAATAAGCAGACATAAAACACTGGCTGTCTCTGCTCTAGGTAAGGGTGGATTTAGAGATTTACCGAACTTCATAGGTGAAAGAAAGATTATTTACATACTGGGATTTATTTTTTTTCATATAGCAATTCTCCATGCTCTTTTCACAGCCCTTTTCTTTGGGTCACCTCTACAGTTATCACTTCTATGTTGAAATGGGTTGAATTCTTATGTTGTGTGAAAAAGAAAGAGGGTGAGTAAATAATTTTCAGTGTATGGATTGGTTGAGCAATGCTGCTGTTCATTACACATTAAGAATTCTTACATTGCTCATTTAAAGACAGTTTGAATTACAAATTAACTGAATATGACTTTATTGGGGATGAACATTTGCCACAAAGTCTTCTTATAGTAAGACATCTGGACTTTGACAGTCTGGCAATCAATTTTGGTAAAAAAAAAGTTATAATGACATGTACTCTGAGTAGATCAGATGAAGAGATCTCTCCAAGATTGTCCCTTGGCAGTTTTAACATACTTCTGATCACCTTTATCTGTAGTGTATTATTTTTTACAAGCATGTTACTCTTGAGTGTCCTTTACCTGTCAAAGCATAGAACAATCCATCACTTTCAGCTTTCTAACTGACATGCCAAATAATATTCAGTCAAAAGTCAAGAATCCTACTCCTCCATGGCCAGTAAGACTGTGTGTCCTGGCAAGCTGTTTGGCTCCTACTACATTCCAGATTCCAGAAATCAAAGTGCTGCCCGAAAAATTTTATTCACTCATTTTGCCATGATTTTCCTTCAAACTTGGTATCTCCGGATGTGCCGACAGATCTTGTGTAAACAGATTGAATTTATTTTTTAAATAAATAAGATCCAACCACAGTCTACCTAGCCAACATCTTCTAGCTGGAATGGCATCTCTTTTCCCACAAAGAACTTCTGTGATTCTGTGAAAATGGAAGAAGTGTAAGCCAGGCTTCCATGCAAATTCAGCAATTGAACATATGATGAACTTTGAGTATTTTTCAAGACATTTTTTATATTTGCACTTTACTCCTTAAGTGTTACAGAAAAAAAAATCTGCAATACTGGTAACAATGCTGATTGAAAAATATCTAAATTAGGGGACATAATCAAAATGTTCTTTGCAGATCTACAGCTGTAGTTTGCAGTTAATGACTGCTCCTCACTGATTGAAAAAGATTTTGTAATTTTCACAGCTTTTTAGTCTATTACCAGTTAATTTGCTCATTTGAGAGATTCTGGAACTCTTGGTCATTGATTAGATGATTGTAAGGACTAGTACTGTCATCAGTTAAGGAAAATAATTCACTTCCATTCTCTCAGTTCCAATTTCATTACTGGAGTGAGATAATATTTATGGTCCATAGTTTCTTGGTTCATTAAGGGCTGGGATTATATGACCACTTAAAATACTTAGTATAGTTTCCTTTTGAACTAACAAATTTCCTCCTCAAAACATAAATTTCAATAACTCAGAAACAACTGAGAAAGGGTTCCTAAACTGATCCTCTCATCCTGACAAATATAAAGCTTTTAAAAGTTTGCCTTCACCTAAATTTTATCAGCACATTAAATCAGAGAACTAGAAGGTTGCAATTATTGCAATTATTTACTTATTTAATATTTTGTGCACAGATATAAGGAACTTCCCTATTCAAGAGAAGATATATGAATTTTACTCTCAAGCCTCTTCAGACCAATTGTTTCTTTTCACAGCATTTGTGGAATCAAATGCTTTTTGGGCAGTTTAGCAATAAGCTTATGGTCAGAGCTTATTTCAATTTACATTAAGTTACTGTTAGTTTGTATTTGTGTTGTATTTTAATAAATAAGTCTGATTCTATTAATTTAGACCTGAACTTTTCCTTATTATTTCTAAGTCCTCTTTTCTGTAATGTCACCTCCCAGCATTTTTTCAGCTTGTGCTTCATTTCTGTTGCCCGCCAGGTTTTTTTTCTCATCTGTTATTGTCAGCCTGTTTCTTTGCCTAGTTAATAGTGTTCCTTTTGAGTCCTCACATCTACCTTGTAGTATGAAGAGACTAAATAGCACTGAATAGCAGTAAAATATTTTTATTATTTATTTTTAACTTTATTGTACTGTGCAAACCTGCTTCCATAGTTTCTTAGGACAGGCCAAATTTATTTATTGGAAAGAACAGTGGGCATACAACAACTCTGAAAATTATTTCCTCTCTCTTTGTCTGTTTAGATAAATTGATGTGCACAACAAGGCTGGGTAGATGCTAAAATTACCGATGGAAATGGCAACTCAAAACATAAATATATATATGAAAAAAATAGCTTTCTGCTCTGCAGATTGAAGGAAGGATAGAGGACATGACTCAAAAAAGCACCTCGGGTTATCCATACAGCAAAGAACAGTCAGAAAATTTGACCAAGACTGTACAAATCTGCTCATGCTGAGCAGGGCCCAGGACAAAGTGACATAAATGGCTGAACTCTAGGCCTTGAGATGTTTTCTCTATGCAAATACATAAACATGTGCACGTGTGGGGAATACCATTACAACTCTCAGTCACCAAGGAGCACACACCAGTGCCAGACCCTCTGAGGGCAAGGTGAGTTTTTTAAAACAGAAGTTGAAATGAAACACCTTTAACTCTGGTTCACATGCTCACAGGTCATCCTTAGGTGCACCAGGACGGATGTGTTCAGCAAGTCTGTGCAGCCATGGGGTGGGTGGTCAGGCTGCCCATTCAGCACTGCAATACCCATGTCTAGATGTTAGGTCCAACATTCATTCCAGTCACATGGGAGCAAAATGAGACCTGCTGGGAAGGCCTCCCTGTGTCTCATGCATTCTTCTTAGGCTGGCAAACACAGATTTTGGATATGCCTATTCGTAGCCTTGAGCAGCTGATAGTGATCAGTGTCTCCACCCTGTCCCACCTCTGTGAGCCATCAGGATTTCTTCATCACTCTTTTTCTCCAGATCTGGGTGGCTTGTGAAACTGCACACGAGGTGCCAGGGTCTCAATGATCTGCTATTTTGTGTGCACAGGCCATCCTGAGAGCCCTTTTGCTGCTGTGTGCTCCATTGGAATTCCCCATGTAACTGGGGTTGTATTAGATGTTTACAAGTCCTTAGGGATGGACAGGAGGTGTTTGTGAAGTTGCTGAGGAAGCTGTTTAATGACATTGTGCTGATTCCTATCAACTTTAAAAGGCTGTGGCAATTGTGTGGAATTTCCCAGATACTAGAAGAAAGCAAATGTCACATCTATCATCAAAGCAAAGTACAGGAAACTACAGGACAGCCAGCCTTACCCAAGGCTTACCTATATCTCTCAGATAACATCATAAAGCAAATTTTTCTGTAAAGCCTTTTTTGGGAAGATGGACAAGATAGAACAGCATAGTTCTACCACCATGATTGTCTTCTGTGTTGAGATGGCTGGCTCTATAGATGAGGTGATCAGAGCAGCACACACTGATTTTAGCAATTTTTTTTGCCACAGTCTCCACAGCATCTTTGCAGTCCAGTAGGAGAGGTGGATTCACTACTCAAAAATCAGTGGTCAACAGTCCAAAATGAAACTGGCATGTGATTATGAGTAGTGTTCCTCGGGGCTGAGTAAGAGGTTAAACTAGATGACCTCTAGAGGTCATAAACTATTCTGTGATCAAGCCTTGCAGGGTGCTCGGTTGTATTTGGTGCCTCGCATTGAAACCACAAGTCGTCTATGTTTCTGTGCATTAACATATGCAACCCGGGACCTTCCTTGTTTCTGAGCTTACGCATATGAGTCTGCCTGATGTAAAATGGCAGTGCATCAGGAGGTGTTTTCATCGAATACCCTTCTCATCGGGAGATCTGCTAAGGTGCAGTGAGCAGCAGTGACCTCTCGCAGCTCCAGAACACAAGCACTACTTGGAAGCAACCCATGCCAGGCTTCTTGATTTGGGGATGGATTGTTGAAAGCAAGAGGTGAAAATACAGGAGGATTTTTAATAAGGATCGTTTTCTACTTAGCACTTTCATTGGAGTGGTCTCTGTGAGTGTGCCCACCTCACCACTATCCGGGCGCATTACATTTCATTGCAGGACTCAGGTAGTCCCTGTCCTTTGACTCCAGAGGCTCTCAGGCAAAACAATTTGCACTTGTCCAGGAAACCTTTCTCCTTTATGAACACCTCTGTCTTTGAATTTTAAAATTAGATAAATAATTAATTTAACAGTTGGGTTTGTGAGGTTTTTGTTTTGGGTGTTTTTTTTTTTCCCATCATGGGGAATTTACTCCACTCCAGGTCCAACTCCCTAAAGTTAAACAGCACTTAACAACCTTTCGTAAGATGAAGGCATTTAATTGTTCTCTTTACACAAGATCTGTTCAGATACTATTGGTCTTTAAAAGCAGTTGTATTCAGCCAACAGAAATGATAAAGCTACACACATAGACTTCACAATTCAATCAGAATTCATTAGTTTGGTCACATTTTCCAAATTTTCGCATCTTGTAGGGCTACCTCGAAGTTTGTGGTTGTTTGGGGGGTTTTTTTGGTGTTTTGGTTTTTTTTTTCCCAACAAAAATATTTCAGCTGGGCTGGGAGTAACTATGTTGCTGGAAGAAGTATGTCCTGCTGCATTTCACAGTGCTGTAACAGTTTCGGAGCTGGCTTTCTGAGTTCTGCAGACTGAGAGAGCAGCTCACACCACTCCATTTTATGCTTCCACCTCCTGTAGGTTTTACAAAGACCTTTCCAAAACACTCCTATGATTTCTTAGGCGATTGCAGAGGTTAAGGTGATTGCTATGCTTAGCTTTTACCATCCGTGCTGTATTATTTTCTCTTGTACCCAAGATACTAAGTTTGATTTAGTCCTTAAAGCTGTGTTACTCTTTATTAAATGGCTCAAGGCAGACTGGTTGTAAATCCCACAGATGCGGAGAGGACAGAGCAGGGTTGCCATCCCTTCAGTGGTTTGATGGAAACATTTTATGTGAAGGGCGCTTTTTTGTGTTTTTTTTTTTTTTTTGTAATTGTTTAGCCAAGGCTCCACACAAGTCAGGGTTTATCTTTGTGAGGGATTAGTTCTCCCGACTGCAGTTGCATGGGATCCCATTTAGAACACCGTTCTTTCTCTGCCGTGAGAGCGCTGTGCGTGCCGAGCTGACGCTTCTGTACACACTTCCCCTCAGAGAGCTCTCCTCAGGTGACCGCACTTCACGCCGTGTTGGTGTGATAAGGGCAAATTCAACAAACTCCAAGGTTTTACACCCTCCCCGCTCCGCCGCTAAAAGGTCACGTTTTAAGGCGGTTTGCCTTTCCTGACCCCGGCCAAGCCACCGGCCTGTCCGGCCGTCGCTGCCAGGGCACCGATCCCTCGCAGGGCTGGCAGGGCGTGGGCACACCGGGGAGGAGGTGCAGGAGCGGCCTGGAAGTTCTCCGGCCACCCGAGGGAGAAGAAGCGACGAGCCGTTGAGTCTCCACACTCCTCCCGCGGCTGGGCGCAACGTAACGGCTACCGCCGCGGAGACCGCCCCCCGCCCCCTCCCCGGTGACGTCACCGCGCGGTGACGTGTCGCTGTGGCGGCTCGGTGGCGGCGGTTGCCGCCGGAAGCGGCGGGAGGCAGCGTGGGGCCGGCGTCGAGGCGGGTTCGCGCTGCCGGAGCGGGTAGCATCGCAGCGGCGGAGCTCCAGCCTCTTCCTCCTTCCCTCTTCTCCGTCTCTCTCTCTCCGCTCGCTGAGAGCGGCGGTACCGATGAGCGGGCTCCGAGCGCCCGGCGGGCGGGCGGCGGCGATTACTGCTACCACCCCGGTGCCGACCTGCCTGCTCCTGCTGGGGCTACTCCTGCCCCTGCCTGCCGCCGCCGGCGGGGGGTGCGACCTGGAGGCTGCGGACGTTGGTGGCGGCAGCCGGCGGGGAGGACGGGGAGGAGGCGCCGCCGCCGCCTCTGCTGC
>VXBZ01005570.1:1513377-1536420 GCA_013399135.1 Heliornis fulica
GAGAGATAGATGCTGGGCGGCCTCCCGGCGGGGATGGGAGCTGCAGCGGCCCCGGGGTGTGGGTGTGAGTGTCGGTGGGGGAGTAGAGGGAGTTGAGGTGACTCGCCCCAGCCAACTTTTTGCCGGTACTGCTGTATCGCAGCGCAGGGTATCGCTGGCTGCGGCGCTGCCTGGGAGCCCTATGCTGTAAACACAAGGATGCCCATGCCCTGCCCTCGGGTGGGGGGGGGGGTTTGGTTCCACAGAAAAGGGTGGAAAGCTGGTTTTGCTTTAATTATTGTTTCTTAAGCGAGTGTATTCGTACTGCTGTACTTACGGAAAATAATAATGCCTGCAATGAAAAGCTGCAGTTAGACTGAGATGTTTGAAATAATCTAATTTCAGCAGCCTTTGACAGCTCTGAATTGCTTATGCGCATTCCAAGTGTTGTCATTAACGGTAAGAAACTTTATGGTCTTTAGACTGTTCGCCGGGGGAAATGGGATTTGAGAGTTGGGAAATACTCAGAAACACGTAGAAGTTCGTCATATCTCATAATGCGCTTTTCAAAAAGCTCCCTAATTGGAGGGAGGGTGCAGAAGGTGGAAGGAAGAAAGAAGAAAAAAACTGAATCCAAGTAGCGTGCTTTTCTAGTCAGAGGAAAAACTTGTGGGTTTGTTTAGAATGGTATTGGAATCCTGAGCGAAAATTATTCAAATTCAATGGATGGAATACACGAGTTTCTAATGCGACACTTTAAACCCGTGAATTTTAATTACGATTAATTAAACCTCAGTAGTATCCCTGAAATAACTCAGATGGAGATGCAAGGCTATGTGATCTTGTTAGAGGACACGGTGTTTCTGAAATCTAAATTGTCCAATCTGTTGGTTTGCCATATAAACTGAGGAAGTTGGAACATCCGCAGTCTGTGAAGCAGCAGTCATACTTTCCCAAGGGTGTTGTGAAAATGCTGTATTGGAACGGGCTTTTTTTTTTTTTTTTTTTTTTTTAAGACTGCAATTAATCTGGTTGTAGGTGGTATTAAACTGCTCTTGCTGTGTATAGTGCTGATGCTGTCTGCATTTCATGCTTAATCAATTTTGATATCTTAGTCTGTATGAAGAAATTTGTATTATTTTTTTTTTAATGGACTGGAAAAGTACTGAGTTGCCTGTCAGCTGTTGCAGTGCTTCCTCCTCCGCCCCCAACAGTGAATCTGGCTAAGAAATATTATAACATGTTAGATTTGTCAAATAAAGCGGATTTAGTGTGTTACATGACGGTTTGGCTTAGAAAATACATATGGTTAAGAGCCATCTTGGTTTAATTTCAGGAGGTTTTTAACATAGTTACATGTTCATCCACTTGATAAGCACCATGTTTCAGTTGATCACCTAAGTTGTTTTCCCGCATGGTAACAAACTTCCAAATAGTTTTAAGTTACTCTTTGCAAGCATGAAAGAACTCTTAAAGATTGAGAAAAACAACAGATGACATTTTAGGGGGATGATTTTAGTTATCCATCACTGTTTCCTTAAAATATTAAACTTGCAGACATACAGTTGTGTTATAAGACATACACTTATCTGGGAAAAGAACAGAATAAACTTTAAATTTAGTCATTTTAATAGGTTTGAGAAATACAATCCAGAAGATAAAAATGCTGCGCTAGGAAGTGGCTATCAGGTTGGGTGTATGGATAGCACAGCCATAATCCAGGAGTTGTAGTCACAGATGGATCTGAATAAGCAACATGATGCAGCTGTCCTGAGATATGTTGATCCAGTTTAAATTACAGAAGGCTTTTTTAAATTTTTGATTGCACTTTTGTGTTTAGTCTTTAATATTAATCCAAAACATAAAGGGAAGTTTGGATCAGGAAGCTCAGAACCTATGACTGATGCAAAAAAAAATAAATTAAAGCTTTTTTTTGTTTATGGAGTGGTAAAAAGGTGTGGGAGGGGTGTGTGTGTGTATAAGAAACAGTGCACCGAAGTGTATCTTTTTAAAAACTTTTTCCATTTTCTCTGTGGTTAAAATGTAGGTTGACAGCAAGTAAATTGGTGGGCGAGACTTAAGTTAAAAATAGGTTGAAATTATTTGCCTATAACAGTCAAATGATGTGGATACTTCAAAAAGTTCCATTGTTGGAGGTTTTAACTGGGTTAGAGAAGAAGCTGGTAAAGGTAATTAGGCACTTGACAGAAAGGGATATATGATGAATTTTAGGACTAACATTTAGGAAAGAGCCTGAGATTCCACTTCTTTATTTCATCAGTTATTCAGGGATTTACTTAATTGTTCATATAGATTATCATTATTGTCTTCCTGTGTATATGTGCCTTTTTAATGGTAACTTATAAATGACAGCTGTGTATGTAACATCTGACACTGCTGAAGGTATTTAGTCACAGTTATGAAAATGAAATGAACAAAACTGTTTCCACTGGATGGAACACCATGAGGCTATTTTCTATTCATTTTGGCTCTGCTTGTTCACTGCTTAATTTGGTAGAAAGTTTTAAGGAACCTTCTGTTCTAAGCCTGAAGATAATTCTGGGTTTTCACATTCAGTTTATTCACTGACTCTTAATTAAGTTACTTTGTAATACTGGGTAATTGTATATTCTTTTATTGTTTAAAAGTCTAAATTTAGTCCATGATCGTGGATTAATTTATCTGCATTTCAAATGAGACTGAGAACCTGGACCTGCATTTGCCTAATAAATTTCTCAATTAATGGCTTATAATATTGAGCTAGATAACGTGGTGCTGTAGCTAAAAAAATTGTATTTACTGTAGAAACAATGGAAAACATAATGTAGCCTTTTCCTGAATGTTATGCAAAGTTTTTTTTTTCTTTTAATTGTTTCCAATCTGGAATTTATCTTAATTCTCCAAGTTCTTCAACTTAATTTGACTTGGGCATTTGAGAAGTGTGGGTTTGTAGAAAACATGTATTTTTAGGTACGACATCAGAATTGCTTGAAGCCATTCTAATGTGGGTGGCTGTGGAAGGGTGGCTTTCTTCTTAGGAGTTGGCCTCAGTTGGCTGTGCCAGTAGTATTGGTAGTATGCGAAAGCTGGTAGGAGTAAATGTGCTCATCCCAGTACTCACAGTCCGTACAGCAGGAAGGAGTTCCTGCTCCCTTTCTACTTTGTATCCTCTGCTTTCAGGGTTGTGATGAGCAGTGGGTTGCTTTAGCTTGCAGGAATGTGAAAAGAAATGCAATCAAAATTTGGAGTCAAATCAAGAAATGCACTCCAAGACCTTTGGGTTTCTTATCAGACTCTTCCTTGACATGGTTGCACTGGCACCAGTGCAAAGGAGAGAGAAGATGTGATTGTGCACATGGGATCAGCGGTACAGAGGAAGGGTGGCCTGCCTCCTCTCATGTCAGGGTCTAGCTGTCCATAGAATCGTATCACTAAGGTGGCTGCAAAACCGCAGTACTGACCTTTTTGGGCTTAGTAATCTATATGGGAATTGCTGGGTTTGTGTGAGACTTCACATATGGTGGAGTGATACAGAGTGCAGTGATTTTCTCACAGTGAACTGTGAGACTTCTGTCACTGCCCTAGCAAACTGCTTCTTAAGGGTAGTTGATTTCTCTATTGATGGAAACTGAATATTTTTTTTTTTTTATTATGTTACTCCCATTTGTTTGTCTCTAGTTAAGATATTCATGATCCATCCTTACCATTTGTGTTGGGAGGACAGAAATTCTGAGTCCTTTCTCCGCTAAAGGATGTCAGCTTCAAGCTGTCAGGTCCCGATGCAGTCATCTGTTGCTGAAATTGAATTAGTTTCTGCTTTGTTCTGAGTTAGGTTTCTAATTTCTTAGTATTTTTTAAATTTATTTTTAGTGATAACGCATACCAGAAATCAGCAAAGAAACCTTATGCAATGAGGTTTCCAGGTTTTAATAGCTCTGGCAGCAGTTGGTGAATTGTCATAACTACAGGATAGAGCTAAACAAGCTGTATTTGGCTGGCTTTGTAGGGGTTTCTGAAACAAAGATTTAAAAACGGTCAGCCAGGAAAAGTGGCCTTTATGTGGCCGATAGGCACTGGAACCCGACTCGGCGATAAGATCTCAGGCGCTTGTAACTTCCTTTGCCCACAGCTGAGTATGTTTGAGTATGTTGCCTTACAGGCTTTCCCGCACAACTCCTCAGTGCTGCTGCTAGTGCTCTCTGCGTCCTGAGACATTTCTTCCATGGCCATCAGCGTCATCTTCCAGAGATTTCCCTGGTTTTAATATCGTGAATTAGCCAGGTTATTTAGTTGGTGGGTTTTGATTTTCTTTCTTTCTTTTTTTTTTTCCTACAGTGGTCTGTTTAGACCCTTTCTTAAATTCCCTCAGTGCCTCCCTGAAATTCTTTGACCCGAACCATCCCTCCATCACCGGGTTTTCATGTTGCCCTTTCAGCTATAAACTTTCTGAAGGCAGTTCTCTTCTGGGGGTCTCCTACCACATTCTAGCTAGCTGCTCCTACGCCACTTGGGCATGACTCATTCTCTGCTATCTAACCTCAGCGATACTCATCTATTGGTGAGCCGTATTTGTTGGAGCACTTGACCCAATGACAGAGGCTGTTGATAAGTTTTCCCATGATGATACTATCACTTCGATAAAGACCTGAAACTGTAGTTTCTTTTTAAAAAAAGTTTAAAGTAATCAAGTTGATATCCTTTTAATGGATTTTTAGCTTGTGTACTGTAACTTGTTTCAGATTTAGTATCTGTTCTCAGCAGCATCGGAGAGGAACACTGCAAAAAGCTGTGGTATTGCGGGAAAGCTAGGAAAATTACTACAGGGTAGGTTTTGGGTTTTTTTGTAATTTTTAACACATTGGCAAAATCAAAAGTGTATTATTTTATGTAAGAATTGACACTAATTTTCTTAAGAAATCTTATGTACATGAAAGCTTCATTTGGATTAGCCTATTACATCCTATCTGTGCAACTGGCTTTAAAATGCGGGAAGTTTTATGTTTATCTAAACACATACCATATGTGTTCAAGTGTAAATAGCCACTATGTATGTTCATCTAAAATATGCACATATACCTTTTACAAGCCCAGGTGAGTTTCAAGTTATTACATAAGTTAGTGTTGTTCTGCCTTTAGATACTACTAAGTCTTTTTGGTTACTATGGAAACTATCTTTGCATATTGAAAAGGGGGAGGGCTGAACAAAATGACTGCGTTGTTAAAATTTAGAATCGGCATAAACAGAAGGTGGTGGTTGTCTGTGTGCTATAAAATTTACATTTGCTCACTTGATTTCTGTGAGGGCTTCAAACCTAACTGAAGAGTTTATTACTGTATCTTTTTGTTTTGGTTTGGTTTTTTTTTGTTTGTTTTGTTTTTTTCCTTCTTCTGGACCTTGCTCCTTTCCCTTTCAGTCCTAAAAACGTGGCATTTTTCGGGATCTGTTAGACGAATCCTTAAATCTATATAATGAAAAGTACTCCAGAATTTTAACTAAAATCTCTCTTGGAAATTGAAGATAATGTGCTTGTCAGAACGGTTAAGCATTTGAGTTAATAGCATTCATTGTAACATCATCTGAGTCAACAGAATTTGAATTAACAGCTAAGAACCACTAGACTTTTAATTCTCATTCCCGTGGTCTTTAACAAAGATTTTTAAGTAGATTATGAGAAAATTTACTTCTTCATGCAGGTAGTTATACTGCTGCAGGTGAATCTTTATCCTCTGGTGATCCCTCCTACCTCTGCATCCATGAAACAGTTCCATCACTGACTGCTGCATCTTGTCATGCAAACCACAAGCAGCACCACAGAAACTTGTGCTAACCGGAATGGTGTAGTTGAGGCTAGTTAGATTAATTTTTGCAGTAGCTTGGAATTTATAGGAATGCAGAGATAGCTTTGATCCTTTTCCTCTTGGTGATGCTTTCTGTTTCCTACCTTTTCCTCTGCATTATGAGGCATTTAAAAAACTGTGAGCAGCCCAGACCTCTGATACTATGAAGTTCAAATTTTAATGCCTAGTTTTTTAGGGTTTTTTTGTCTTCTTTGTTTCTGTGGTCATTGATACTTTTTTAAGAAACCATGGTGTTCTCATAGTCTAAAGCTGAAGTAAACAACAAAAGGAGATTAATCTGAATGTCTTCAAAACTTTGTTTAAAAGAAAAGAAACCTTGTCATAGAGTATTTTAATTTATACAGGTTTTTCTTGAATAAATATTTGGTGGAAACATTTTTGATTTCTAAGCTCTGTGTAAGTTTCCTCTTAAAATGGGGAAACTTTTTGTACTTGAAGGTGCAGTATGATCTGTCTCACATTATGATTTAGAATAAAAGGCTTAGTTGCATGTAATTATATAATTCAGTATTCCTGCAAGTCAGATAATTACTTAGAAAGGAAATTTTCACACACATTATTTTATTCTTAATATTAAATGCTGCGTCTTGGTTCCTATTGAGATTGGTGATCACCAAAGTCCTGAATGTGGTGTGGTTTCCTCCCATTGTATAATATTTGCTGAATGAGGGAATGGCTAAATAAGTGATTTTTTTTTTTATATATTTACACTACAGTCTCTGTATATATGTAGAAATATACTCAGTGACCTGTGCTGTGAAGTTATGAACATAACTATTGTCAATCCGCTGAATGTTTTTTTTTTGTTCCAACCACTGGATTTTACTTAAATTGCATTCTTCCCTCCTACCCTCACTATGTGAAGTAAGCAGGTAAATGTTCTCTCTGTATGCCTAGATCTAAAGCAAATAAAAAGAATATATTGTGTTGTTTCTCTCTACTTACAGTCTGAAAATGACAAAGTTGATTAGTTTTTCCTATATTTGAAATGCTACCCAATATTTTTAGTTGAACACTAGCAAGCAAGAAGTACTATTGTGTTAACAAATAAACACAGCCACTCAAACCACAGGGTCTTTGATAATTTGGAAACAAATAAGAAAGTTAATTTTTCTGAGTAGGAGAAGTCCTACGGTAGTTTTAATAGTAGTTTGCTATGTGTAGAAGGTTGCAAGATAAATTCTCACTGCAATACTGTATGTCTATATGAAAAATACTCTTGGCTTAAGTTGTTTTCATTGCCTAAAGACTTAAAAATATTTGGAAGTGAAAATGAAATTACTTTTTTAGTGCTAAGTATTGTTTACTGCTTGCTAACTATGAAAATGAGACTGTATAATAAGGTAGGTCCACTACTTACATAATGATGTGGCAGGAAGCAAAAATGTATTTATATCCTTTCCTACTTGGAATTCCTAGTTGCAGATGAAATGCATCAAGACAGCTCTGTCTTCCCCAGAGTATATTTTTAATTTTTACTTAAAACTTTGCCTGTACTTTTTTGGTACATGGCTGCTTCAATGTCTACTTTCCTACCTGGATCACATTCCTCAAATATGTCTACTGAAACACTGCTGTCCGAGCCATAGAGGCTTTGGAAACAGTGCAGCAATGTGTCAGTTTCAAGTACAGATAAGAGACAATGAGACTGATTCCATTGGCTTCGGTGTATGAACCTGGATGACTTATTCTCTGGGATTTCTTTCTAGGACTGCATTTTAAGTAAATCAATGTTTTGGTTTTGGTCTTATGAAACTGCACCTCTGATGATTGATCTTACTGAGGTTGTGTAGCAGACAGTGATACAAAGCCTGTAGCTCTGCAGTCCTTGAATGATGTTGCTTTGTTATTGATTTAAACTGACCTTGGTGTAGGCTGTTGCTGCAGCAAGGCTCTCCTCCTTACTACGTGTTGCTTTTTCGTCCTCTTGGCTATTTGTGTGTTCCATCTGCTCCTGTGACGTTATCATTGCTGGAGGAATTGACCAAGCTGAAAGTCGGTATTTATCTATTTATTTATTTTCAACAGGATCGGGTCCTTGCTTCAGTTCAGTACACAGCTTCACAGGGGGGTTTGAGAAACTAAGTGTTGGATGAAGACAGTATTAGCCATTCCAGTAGAAGCCCATACCTGCCAAGTAAAGGTGGGTAAAGGGAGGTTAAGCTAGTCATGAAAAACAATGGTTTACCCAGATAGAATCATAGAATTTTAAGGATGGAAAAGACTCCTAAGATCATCCAGTCCAACCATTAATCTACCGCCACCAAGTCTACCCTTAGACCATGTCCTCAAGCACTGCATCTACCCGTCTTTTAAACACCTCAAGAGATGGGGACTCAACCACCTCCCTGGGTAAACTGTTCCAATGCTTGATGATGAGACTTTTAGTTTTGCATTAGACCCAAGATTTTAGTAGGGCTTCATAAAAAAATCAGTTATGATAGACGATAGCAACTTGGCTTATAGAAAAAAATCCATGTTTTGAATTGTTTTGGAACGAGACCTTTGTTTCAGGAGTTCATTTTGGTTTTCCCAGTTGAGTTTTTTTTGTAAGAGAAAGTTCATGTCTTAAAACTGAAATCATCTGCCTGGTGTAACTCTTTACTTCTATAAAGCAGAACTGATGAAGTTTGGTTTTATTAATGAAGGATAATGAAGACATGTCCCATTCCAATTGAGCTGTATACACTTGAAAATAACACCACCTGTCTGAGCTCTAAATGCATCCAGTTGACTACTTTTAAACTTTGTTACAAAGGAATCCAAGTAAAACTGGTTTGTTTCCTTTATTAAGTAAACATCCTTCCTAAGAAACTATGCTTCTCTCATGTGTTTCTTTTTCCTCACAAAAGCACTCAGACACTTGTTTTATGTTGCCTCATGTCTGTTTATAGTATCCTATGAACAGTAGTCAGGGGTCTGATTTCTCCTAATTTTGAGTGGTAAGACTTCCTTATTTCAACAAAATGAGAGCTCTGTACACGGCCTCAGCTGTCATCAGGTCCACAAAATGGCAATTTCTTTGCAAAAGAGTGATAAGCAATCACAGGTGAAATGTGGGAAGAAAAAGGATGCATCTTCCTGGTACTCAGTGGACCATTATACCATTTAGCTTGGAAGTTTGACGTGTAGTGGGATGATGAAGAGGGACTCAAAAGTAAGCTCCAGTTGTTTGCAGAGGTTTCTAGTGGTATTTCATGATACTGTATGACAGGGTGATTATAGTGTTGACGTGCAAAAAAAGTGGGGCAGGGAGAGAAAGGAGGGAAGGATCTTATTCAGTAACTTCATACTCATAAATGTGTACTTGGATTTAACAGAATAATTGGGGTGCTATTAGCTGTTATATTTGAGATTTTGGGAGTTATAGTGAATTGTTCTTTAGAAAAAAATGTTGTTGGTCAGGAATAAAGACTACAAATGACAAGGAAAGGGAAATGGTGTACTCATTGTTGTCACTTGAAGGGCTATATAAAACTAAAAAACGTTTGACTAAAGCTTGCTGGTGCTTTTTTTTTCCTTTCCATAGTTCTTTAGAAGCTAAAGTCAGTATATGTTTGTAACTGTGGCTTTAGCCTTCAGCAAGTCTTCTTCCTCATGCTAAGCTATTTCAGTTTAGTTGTTGCGTTCATATTTGGCTGGAAGAATTTGCTGAAATTAGCTAAGTGAAGGCCAAATGAACCCTGGGCTGGAAGCGAGGAAGTCTGGGGAGGCAGAAGAGAGGTAGGAGAGTACTGTGGCTGCCAGATGGGTTTCAGGCTTCAGGAGGTGATAGTGAAGATGTGGTAGGCCTCTTTGAAATCATAACTATTATAAAGGAGGCAACTACAGGAAGGCTGGTAGCTATTTTTGTGCTATGAGATCTGTTGGCATTCATTGAAAATTAGAAGAAGGTTTAAAAATAGATATATCCCTTCCCCGTGCTTCCCACATTCCTGCAGAAAGGGGGAGAGCACCTCTGCACAAACAGGTAGAATTAAACTAGTAAACTCGTTGCAGTGGACTGTTTTGCAAACAAAAAATGTGGGTTTGGGTAAAATTTGTTCTTGCCATCACCCTTTTTACTGCATCATCTGCTGCTAACTGAGGCTGCACAAGGTTAAACTAGACGGACACCTCTGGGTCATCGCATCCAGTACATGTGTGTTTGCTGGCCTTCCATAAAACTACAAGGTATGGTGGTGGTGTTCAAGACAAGATAGTTTGACAAATACTTGCTATTTTCCATTAGTGTCATTTTTGGTTTTGTGCGTTTAAAGTGGCTGCAAATGTAGAAAATACAAACGCTTAAAGGAGAATGTGACAATGTGGTAAGCTGCATTATCATTTCTGTAACAAATTTTTGGGACGTGTTACTAAATGTAATTTCTCAATTAGAGGACTGGCAGAATTTTTGCTGGCACTGACTCACTTTGTAAATTGATTTTATTGAACTGAGTTTCTTCTGTTATTTGCATTGGTTTGCAGTCTCCTAAATGGTATGGTAAGGATTAAATTTCTTTCCTGCAATAAGTTAGCAAAATTACAATGACTTTTTTGTTTTTTATTTTTTTACCACTTATAGTTTTCTGTGTCCAAAATGCTGTCAGCAGCAGATTAACATTCTTACAGAAGTCGAAGAACAAGACAGCCATTGTCTTGTTACCCAAATTAATGCTTTTATTCTTTAAATATGAAACTTGAGGTTGATTAGTCATTTGAATAAGTTCTAGTACAAATATTTTAACAAGTACTACTTTAAATCTTGTTGTTCATTGTTCTGATACTGTATTTTTTGGTGAAGTGTTTCAGAAGGCATTAGACAGGAGTAAGCATGCCAACTGAAAATACTGAATTTTAAGAATACTATAATATTATAAACCTGCTTAAATGTACTCAGATGTAGTGCCTTGCGCTCTGTGACGAAAGAACCAGTTTCTGGCCTTCTACCATCAAATCTGTCTGTGGCTGGAAGTGGAGATTTTGGGCAGCTGTAGTGTTTTATGTAGTGAGACAATTTTGAAGATCAATGAGCGTGTTGCTGAAGATCAGTCACCTCAGTTTGCTTTGGATAACAGGCTTTTACTCTGTAGCTCTTAATTACCAGGCACACTTTTTGAGGGCAAATAACTTTTCAGTCTTTGGCTTCTTTCTCTTTCTGTGTCCACACTCTCCCTTCCTCCTTTTATATTCTCCAAAAAGTTTCTAAGGGTTAGTGAAATAAAAATTATTTCACTGCTTCTTGCATGACTTTGAATACCTTAAGTGAAACTATGTATTCTTGTAATGGGTTCTGCTTTGAAAACTGACTGCAGAAATTTTTCATGAATGCGTCCTGTTCAGTTTTTCTTTTCAAAGCTCAGTCTACCTTGGGTGACCAATAAAACTGACAGTGGAAGTGCAACACTTTGTTAGTAACAAGGACACTTTGCGTGTAAAAATTGGTGTTCAAAGGAGTGAAAATCCAGCTGGTTTTTCCAGGTCTGTGCTGGCATTTTCAGTTAGCATAGAAGGACAAACTTAATCCTATCTGTCTTTGGAGAGTATAGTAAGAATTTTGTTAGAAGCAGGAAGGAGCATGTATTTCACTATCAAGACATAGCTGTAATTATGTTTTCCTTGGCAAGTTTTGCATTCAGAATTTTGGAAAAGACAGACTTAAATATGAAGTTCTCTGGCACTTTCAGCAGACAGATGAGAATTGGAAACATCAACTGTAAACTGCTGTGGAAAACAATGGCATATGTCCTGGGATCACCGTGAAGGCTGCCATTAGTACAACTGCTTGGTATTTCAGAGATCTCCTTTTGTTTGGTTAGGTAGTGAGTTCAAGGTCAGAACTCAAATACAGAGCATTCTGTGTTGGGCTGAACCAAAGCATATAAGTAATTTCCCGTAAATATTTTACTTAACCCCGGGATTGTTGGGTAGCTAGTTGTGGAGACCATACTTCCTGGATGTTAGCTTTATGTTGGTATGTGAAGTGAGTACGTTAAAGACATGGCGCAGGGGGAATTATGATGTTTGTACTGGTGGCAAGTAAAGGAGCCAAAACTAATAATTCATTTCTCAAAATATTGCAGTTCTAAGTTCTAGGGTAAGGTAAATACTTTTTCCTGTGCATCTTGTCCAAGAGTTGTAAGTAGCCTGTTCTATTTGCATGATTAAAGAGCCTTTGTCTCTGATGCGTTCACTTGTTTTATGCAATACCCTCACCTGATGGTCTCAGATTTCTCACCTATAAATATTTTAAAAATTGCTTCCTCTTTGGCCTACCTCAAACTTCTGTTAAACAGAGATTAGTTCAAAGCGCAAGTTCCTGGTTAGCTGGTTTGTTAAACAGGCAAATTCTCTCGAGTTTGCTGATTGCATGCTAGTGATTTTATGTTCACTAATTAAAACGGATATAGAATTTAGTTTAATGAAAGCAGCCTCAATTATTTATTTCCTAATCTAAAAGCTTTTAAGGATAATTGATGATGCCTAAATATCTGAATATGGCTTAAATGTGTCTCCTATCAGAATTATATTTTGGTTTTGTTTTGGTGTCACAAACCAAAGGAAGACTTTCAGGCATTTTCTCTCTCTTGTGTGGTTGTCATTCCTTTCAGAAGAAATATGGAATTAGCGATTTGCATTTGGCAGAGCAGACAGAAAACTTTGCTATTGGCCTCAACGCTGCTTCCAGAAGGGGCTGAAGGATGTGGAATGGTTACTGGTGGGATACAGTGCCTGGAGCAGAGGCAAGAAGCCAGCTCCAGTAGCAGCTGTTGGTGCCCACACTGGATATTTCCAGCAGTAAGGCTGCTTCCTTCTCCTTGGCTTTTCTGCCTGGCGCTCATGCCAAAGCTCTTGTTATACTCAACTTTGAGAATGCAGCATCATTTGGGAGCTAGTGTTTCAGACCATGCAAACTTCAAGATGTGATGGGAAAAGCATACTTGGGTAGCAATTGCTGTGCAGAGTTTCCTGCTTCATCTATTCATTATTTTAATTTGTTGTTTTACACTGTTGAGTTCGTAGAGGTGTTAAAGTGCTTACCTATGGTGTTACTTGATCAGAAGCTTTAAGGATGGGATTAATTTCATGACTCTTGAGGTGTTGGCATCTGAGCTAGGAATCTGGGCTCCTTCTATAACAGAGTAAACTTGTTTTGCCACGAGATAGAAAGCCCTGTTAAGCACGTGGATCACACCACCAGCTCTATTTGCTGTGTCAGTTAGATTTCTGTTGAGTGTAAAGAGGACACTTAATTCAGATACAGGGGAAGAATACTGCTCTCCTGGCTTCATATGAGAGCTGTTCCAAAAACAGCGTCTCATCCTGTTTAAAGAGCCTCTAACTTGTATATGTTTAGATATAAACTTAAACAGTTTCATAGGTATTTTTGGCATGTCTTTAGTGTGTGTCACTATTGAATTGTTTCACGTTGTTTGAATGCGGCAGAATGAATAATTACTTCTCAAGTTGGATATTAATTTGGTATTTATGTTCACAGTGCTTCCTAAGTGCACTTAAGTTTTTGTTTTCAATGTCATTTAGCTTTAAAATGTTGCAGGATTAGGTTTCAGCCAATCAGTAATACTACCTAGGAAGCTATAATTAATATGTTACTCAGGGAAGGGGAGGTGATGTTAACTCCTTCTCCCCATCTTTGGTAGCCTTGTTAGACATAATTTATTACTTTCGGATTTGAGTCTTCATAGATGGCTTTGTAGAGAAGGTGATCTATGCTTCATCTGAATGGTTTGGTTCAGTATAAGGAAAATTACTTTTTTAGGATTTTATGTTTCATAATGTATTAGGAAGATTCTTTTAACTGTCTTACTTGTTGAGTCATGCTATTGCATTTGTTTTGCCTTGCCTTGCCTCCATTACCCCAGCAAATCTTGTGCATGTTTGGTATGTCTGTTTACCCCAACCTCCTTAACAGGCCTCACCTTGCTTGATTCACCCCTGTTCAAATTTAAGAATGGAAAAGGAATACTGAAAAGCTAAATATTTCCATTCCTAATATGCTAATCTTTTGATTCAGGAATTGTGTGTGGGTCTTGTAAAATGTTGGGTACAACACATAACTAAAAAAGCCATGTAGGTTCCAGAAGGCATTTCCATGCTTTGCTAGTTTTTTTGGTTTTTTGTTTTTTTTTTTTTTTTTTTTTTTTGGTTTTTTTTTTTTTTTTTTTTTTTTTTCTTTTTGGGTTTTTTTTTTTTTTTTTTTTTTTTGTGTGTGTGTCTGTGGATATAAGCAACTCACCTAGTTTTTAGACCTGTCTGCTTGTGTTCATGAGGAGTACTAGAAGTAGATAGAGAGTAGACGGCCATCGGTTAATGTGGTTCTGAAAGTCTTAACAGAAATATTTTAGATCTCTAGATAAGACTGAAGCACGGCTATGGAATAAGGAAAGAACAATTCCACCTCTGCATTAATTGCATCTGGGAACTTCAAGTAACACTTTGTACTTCATAGCAGAATGTTGTGCTAAATTAGAAATTGTGATATTCTCGCCCACAATTGTTCAGTATCATGCAACTGTGATTGGTTTAGTCACAAGCAGAATACTGGTCTGCCTACTCTGTCTTTGCAAGCTACCATAGCACAGGGATTGCTCTTAGTGGTTCATTACTATTCATACGTGTTTTGCAGTAGGCAGGATGAGAGCTGTGTGCAGTGTCTTTTTTTTGCTGATGGCATAGACTTGTCTCTGAAAGATATCAGAGACAGAGAAAACCCAAACCTTTAAGATTGCTTTGTGATAAACCATCTGCAGCGTGTTAGGAGGCTACAGTTGTCCTGTGTTTGGAGATCTTTCAGTAGTTGTTCAGAATATCTGATGGGGTTCTGAGTTTCTTTCCCTCTTTGGACTAACATTAGAATCTGCAGAAAACTCTTACCTGTTAGACACAACTAAAGAGCAGGTTGCAATAAATCATTTTATGCTCAAGTTCTGAACTGTATTTCTAAGCACAGATGAATGTGTTTCATGTAACTAGGGCTTCTAGAAATCTGTAGGGTAACTATATGCAAAACTTTTAATAACCAAGTAGTATATTTAGGAATAGTGATTTGTTTAGTTCAGGATGATTTATTCTCTTATGTAATTTTATTTTAATTACCACTGTCTTTTACTTGGACATAACTCTGGCTTTGGATGCCAGAGTTATGTTCAAGTTTTGGATGCAGTATTGCCTTCACTTTTGGTCACAGATGTTATTTAGCTCTTCAGGTGAATGTGCAGTGGAACTTGCTAAGCAATGTGTTCAAGGGAAGGGGGTGGAGGAATAAATCCAGAAGTAGTTTTCTGTGGAGCTTTGGCTGTTATGCTGTTTATAAGGTGTTTCAGTTAAGATACGAGTGAAAGATATAATGGTGAGTTCGTGAGAAATTCTGGAGTTTATTCTTTATTAATAAATATGGTGTAAGGTAATTTAGATTAGCTAAGGCCTTATTACTGTTTGAAGTTATCATGAATTTTTGATTTCTGTCCAGTTAACTAATGCATGTATCACTGTGTTCTGAGTTGATGGATGACCCAAAACTTTTTATGGTAAGTATAACACACTTAACATGAAAAAAGGCATTATGTGTGGACTTTGTATATCTCCTGTGAACTGTGACCTTGCTTGTGTTTAGTGCTATTACTAAAGTAACTGAATATTCATGGATATGAAATACTCTCGAATTAAAAGCATAGTCATCTTTCAGCAAAAGGTGTGTCAAAATTAACTCCTCCATTCTGTCCATGCACCTGCTTGGGGTAATGCTTAATTTGCTGATCAGCAGTGACTGTTACCCAACCAGAAAGACTAAATAGGAAAATAAGAGGCAAATTAGAGTAACTAACAAGAGGTTGCCAGCATGGCGTCATGAATGTTCAATAGTAGATGGATACTGGCTTGAACATGGGTAGAGAAACAAAATAAAAGTTTCTAGTGAAATGAGGGGTGAGTCAAGGGAAAACCCTATGAAGTGAGGGTATCAAAGATTGTGTGTGCATTCTGCATCTGTCTAGAAGAAAATACCATGGTATTAATGGTGTTATGACATACAAGTCATTAGGATAGCAGCATTTTTTTTTGTGTGGCATTTAAAAGCTTGCATGTTGTGTTCCCAGCAGTAAACAAGTTGGGGAAGCTAGGAAATGTTGTCTTGGATCATTCCTTATGTCTCATTCTTTTGGTGTGTTTGTTCATGTAAGTAAGCAGTATTTTGTCATAGCTGTTTAAGAAACAAGTATAACACAAAACAAGAATTCTAAATTTAGGCATATATTTAATTATGTTGTTGGTTTTTTTTTTTTTAACGACAAATGTGGTGATTCTGAAATTTTCCACTCTTGAGGGTGCCTGGCAAGTTGCAGTGTGTTTTCTTTATTCTACTTGTGGCATACCCATGTGTACTTTTGCTATGTGGCTGAAAGTTGTTAGCTAATTCACTGATAAAGCACCTTTTGTTTTTAGGGTAGGGTTTAGTAATTGGTTTACTGCTTTAAAAATGCTTGGTTTAGCAGAATTTGTGTTAGTGAATGCATGAAATCTGATTGTCCAAAGATTAATAGTACTGATTATGCTTCATGAAACCGTAGAGACTTCTCTCTTTTTGGTAAGTAATTTAGTCCTACTTGGGAGTACTTGGTTATTCCCCAGACTTGAATAACGGAGGATTGCGTTAGTGTTGCATATTCTCCTGTTAGCTAATTTTTTAAAAAAGAATGGAATAAAATTTTGGACGTGACCATAGTTATTTACAGATCATTGAAGTATTATATGTGAAACAGAGTGATCCCGGGCAATATTTTTACTGCTTTTATAAAAGAGAAAGCTTGCAGTTTTGCAGAGAGCCTATCACTGTCATCTGTTACTGGGAACCATTTTGCTAAAATTTCACTTCCTGACAGGGGAAAGGATTCAATTACTGTATCATCAACTTTTAGTGAAAAACCCTGCTTCTTTAAGGGAAAAGCCATCTGTGTTACCTGTGGAAATGCAATGTGTAAAATCTATGGAGGCTCTAGAGGAATATTAGAATTGTAGTTTCTTCCAGACTGCTCATTCAAATAACAATTGATGCTGTTATTCCTGAATATGATTTTGGGCATACTGTTGTGTGCAGCTCCTCCCTCATTGGTCCAGAAGTGACTGGTTAAAACCTTATTTAAGAACATAATCGTTTTACAAAATCGGCAAAGTAGCTTATCTATTATCTTGAAATAACCACCTACCTGGGACTTGAGAAAAGCGCATTACAAGAAGTTTAGCACATAGTTGCAGCATAATAATTCAGTTTAGTTCTTCTCTACAAAGATAATTTATTAGTTGCCTTGTGCCCTGAAATGAGGACTTTTTTTCCAGGCTCCTTGATTCTTATCTTATTGACTATAAACATGTTCTGTCACTTTGACACCACAGTTTAGTGTCTTGGACACAATGATCAGCAGAACTTATTGTCATAACTGCCTCTTACACCATGTAAAGACAGATAATTTTTTTTTTCCTAATAGCTCTTCAAAATACTGTCACTTGGAAATATAAATCACTATTTGGGTTAGTTTTGGGGTCTACTTTATCTGTAATATACCATTTGCATATGAAGATCTCTCTTCTGTTGGAGCTATGCTCATTCTGCTTGTAGATGAGCAGAACAACATGCAGTGTTCAAGCGAGGAAGATGTAATTACCTCTGCATTTTTCTGTTTAGTGACTTCTAATAGCTGTGTATTAAGGAAATAACTTAATGGAGCTAATACCAACTAGCAGTCTTTCTGGTAAGAAATTGTCTGCTAAAACATTCCAATGTCTAGTTTGCTCAAGTGACTCCCTCTGTAGATGGTCAGTTTTTCTGTGCCTTCCCCTCTACATCTCCCTCTCCAGAGCTTTGGCTTAGATTTCCCTTCGAAGTGTCACACATGACACTTGCTGATAACACCCTTTACCTTGTCACAGCAAAATTCAGTACGAAGGAAGATTTTGTGATCTGTATCATTTCTGCAACTGGGCTTGTAGCCATTCAGTAGTCACGGGGAGGGGAGGAGGAAAGAGGGCTTAGTTTTTGTTCTGTGTATCAGCTGAGCTTCTGAGGAGAAAAGATTGGATCAGAATACTGTGTTCAGTGCTTTTCTGCTGCATTTGTGTCTTGTCTCTGAAAAGCTGTCTTTGGTTTGGCTTGACTGAAGGTGAAATAGTAAGTTACCTTCAAGAAACAAAGTCAGCATTTTCCTGACAGAACCGAATGTTTGTTTTTCTCCTAGAAGGTATTTATGCAATATTTATTGTATTGATAAGGGAAGAAGAGACTGGAGGCACTCTGTCAGGCTGCGGAAAAGGAAGATGTTCAGGGGAAGGGTGGCTTTTCCTTATTTGGTGAGCATTTTCTCTTACACTTCAAAGAAGTGGAGAGAACATGCTATCAGGAACCTACAGGCTCTGGACTAAAATAAGCAAGGCAAATTTTTCTCTTTTCCTGCGAATAAAAGGTTTCAGTTGACAAGTGATGAATACTACCATTTTTTTGGAGTAACTCCTATTAAGAAGCAATGTTTTATTTACATATTATGTAAATTTTGTGTATAGTGCACATTTATTCACAAATATTCTTTGACAGTGTTGTGTAGCTTCTAGTGAGTATCTCACATTCAGTATAGAGTTACAGGAATACTCTTTCATTTAGTTTGATCACGTTTCTTTTCTCTTTTGTTCCTAAACAGAAGGCAAAATGAAAAAAAAAAAAAAAGGGCAGCAAAGCAACAACATATAAATACATTATGATCATGCAAAAATGAGATTCTGTTGTTTCTTTTTGGGAAAACAAATTGTGAAATTTGTTGGTTGGGTTTTTTGTGTTTATTATTTTTTAAATACTGTGATATGGTTTAATGAAGGAAAATTCTAGGTGGGCTATAGAAGTGGTGAGACTTTGATGTACTTGTTTGTCTTCTTAACAAGAATGCCCCTGGCATCCTTCACCATAAATGTTAATTTGTAATGAAAGAACACAACCGCTATTTCAGGATGAAAAATAGGTGCATGATAGACCAAGTTTTATGGTTGTAGGGAATGCTTTGCTGAGATCTCTGAGCTAGTGTGAAGTAGCACAACAGCAGGCAGACCCAACTGCCCACGCTCAGAAGAGCTTGAAAAGGCAGGGCTGGCTCTTGAATACGTGTGCAACTCTTAAAACACATGAACTGCTGCAGCAGGACAGCTCTAAGTATCACTCTGGTATTTCTGCCCTTGTGTTCATCAGTCTGTGATGGCATAAGGAAGTTCCTGTATCAACGGTGTTGGCACGATTAAACTGATTTAAGATGATCTTCCTTTATGATGAGCAGTAATCATCTTTTTACATGAAGATGCTTGTTGTTGTCCTAGTGATGATATTTCATTTGTTCTCTCTGCAATGTCCTATTTTAAGAAATATTTTTTAGAAATTAAAGCAAAATGATCGTCTCTTAACATTGTTTGGAGGAGCATGCATGCATGCATGCAGAAATTATTTTGGCTAGTTCAGTGGAAAACCCTGACTGATCAACATTGACTAGTTATGCATATCTGATTTCCTATTGCTGATAAAATGAGAAAGTAATCACAATGAATTAGTTAAACATTGCTGGTGGTGAGAAGGATAAATAAAAATAAATTATTAACATTACCTTCTTACGAGAAAAAAATCTCAGCATTAGAAAGTAAGGAACTGAATTTTAAAAAGGAAGAGGAAAGTAAGGGTGTGTAATCAACTGACAGGTCACTATGACAAAATAAATTTATGGCTTAAAAAAAAGGTTAGGAAGGTGCAGTAAGAAGATGAATTTGATATCAGGAATATCAAAACTGTGACAAGAGTTTCCCTTTTAAAATGTAAGGAAATTGATTGAAACTGTAATGAAAACCTTGTGATTGAAAATCATAGGATCGTTTAGGTTGGAAAAGACTTTTCAGATCATTAAGTCTGACCATTAAACTAATGCTGACAAGTCCATCACTAAACCATGTCCCTCAGCACCTCTGAGGATGGTGACTCAACTGCTTCCCTGGGCAGCCTGTTCCAGTGACTGACAATTCTTTTTGGGAAGAAATGTTTTGTAATATCCAATCTAAACCTCTCTTGGCACAACTTGAGGCCACTTTCTCTTGTCCTGCTGGTTGTTTCTTGAAGAAGATACCAAAATATGGAATACATTGAGGGGAAACCTGGAACGGTAAGTACAACAATGTGAGCAAAGCGTGTGTAATGAGGTGGAGGGGGAAGTGTTTCAAATGAGAAAAGCAGCAGCCTAATTCATTATAGGAACTGACACCTTTGAACGCAGAAAGTAATAATAGCTGTTTTTCTGTTAATTTCTAAATATTAAGCTTGTGCATAGTAGGAATAAGCATTGTGTACTTTTCCTGTTATCTTCATTTAGATTATAATACTTGTCTGCAGCCATAGCTATCTGGCATTATGTGTAGCATCTTTTAAACTTCTATTTGTGCTAGGTAATAAGTTGAGTGTTGGAAGCACTAAATATTTCTGTTGCTTGTTCAAATCATGCTGTTTTCCCGGCTGTGAATTGAGCATTCAAAACCACAGGCTGGTGGTTCGAGCCATAGACTGCTCAGTGATGTGTGAAGAATGATTATATTTGCTCTGCAAGTCCTGCCCAAGGCATGCGCAAGCAGAGTTAAATATTTGCACCCATACAGAAAATCTCAAAACTGACTTAGGAAATCAGCTTTCCTTTGTCTTCCTGATTAGGTAATGACATACCACAGCTGCTGCAGCTTCAGCTTGTGCTGGAGTTCTTTCTCAGGCTCGTGCAAGGGTGGCTGGGCACTGGAGCTATGGGCAGAGAAGGGAAGGTGCTAATGGGAAGTCATGGGAGTCTGATTCCATTCTCGGAGGTGACAGGAAGACACGATGCAACAAACATGGCTGGATGTTTGGCATGATTTCCTTGTTTCTGTTTGAAACCTCTCTGAGGCGTGGTTTCTATCAACTGCATCTTCGTGTGGGTGGATGATTCTCTAGACTACAGAAACAGATTAATTAAACTAGTGTACAGTGTGCGGGCAAAGCTGGGGTGGCACTGTGAGGTTTGCATCAAGATGCTGGGGTGACTGAGCACATTCTGTACTCTGGTGTTTTTCAAAAAGGAAAATGTAGCATGAAGCTGTTGCCCAGGTTTGTTGTTTCCTAAATTGCCATCAGGCTTAACTTGTACAAGCTTTAAATCCATTCTCAAAAATCTTCCTCCATTGTGGGTTTGATTTGGCTCCTGCAGGTGTGTTAAGTAGGTCAATGGGCTCAGTTATTGGTATATGAACTTGGCATGTATTAATGTCAGTTACTATGTAGCAATGTCTATGGGATTAAAAATAAAAGTATTGTGAAGGGGGGAAGAAAGTCTTCATAGGCCATTTGTATCAAGATGTTCCTGTGAAATACTGTGGCTAAAATCCTGGTATCTTTTTATTTAGCAGTTAATTACACACTTACTTGCCTTCAAAACTGTGCTAGATTGTTTATATATGAGTGTAGATTTCTGACAAATGATGATCTAATTTGAAAAGTGGAAGCATGTGTTTAAGCATGTAAAGGATTGGCTTTTATGAGAGCCCGCGCTGTAGCTGTCTTTTTTTTTTTTTTTTTAGTGTCTATATGATATTGCATATTCTAGAGAGTACTTGCTTGGTATTTCATTTGTCACCTTAGTGGTCTGCATTTGTGGAATTTATTCTGTTTGATCTCTTATGGAGAGGAGGATGCTAAAAGATGGTGAAAGGAGTGATTCTGTTCTCTTTAAGGCAGTGCTTTGGTAGCAACATAGGATTGCATTTCAAATAACATAGAGGTTTTGTTTTTATAGTCTATATAGGTATTTGCAAAATTCTGCAAAATCTTGTCTATGGCTTTAAAATAATAGTGTAATATTTATTTTTATTGCCAAGCTAAGAAAATTTTATTAATCATGTTTTACTACAACAGATAATCCTTGGTAAGGGATCAGTTAATCAGTAGTCCTTGTGATCTTGTATGAAACAAGGGGATTTAAAGAATGCCAGTGTGTAAGTTTGTTCATTAAAACTTGGCTTGAAATAATTACCCTAAAAAAAACCCAAAACACATACACACAAAGAATCTTTTATACAGTGCAGAGATTAAATTTTACTGCCAGTAATTTACCTCACTTACTGACTTCCATATTCTCAAAATGTGTAGATTAAGCAAAAAAACCCAACCCTCCCCTCCAAAAAAACCCCATTGAAACTTCCAGTAGTTTACAGCATTAAATGTAGTAAATGTTAGATATATTTAATTTTTTTTACATGACAGTTTGCTGCTTGAGACTGATTAAGTACTGTTACTTAAAAATGTTAATAGCTTTAATCTGCTTACTAGGTAAGCTATTTCTGGCAAGTGCTAGAGAAGTTTATAATTAATTGTATTAAAGCCCGCCTTTCAATAAATAATTCTCAAGTTCATTTACGTGGGACAGCTGATGCTGTTCAGAAAAGGTTGGAATTAATTCTTGTAAGAGTACTCTGTTTAAACCCTGAATTTTCTTCAGGGTTTGTACCTTCTGTAAGGTGCTGCTATGAGTAGTTACACACAAGTGAGTTTGGAGTTCAGATTTTCTTTTTCCCTGTTGAAGTAGAACTTCTTTCAGTTTAACAACTGTACTCTCTTGGAATAGATTTCAGTACCTTTTCAATAAATTTGCATTAATTCTGTAGATCACCTCAACTTCAATTTATGGAATTTTGCTTCTTGCTTCATTTTAGTGCATTTAATATATCCAGTAATTTCTACATGTATCTAATCAGAACATGGGTAAAGTCTCAGGTTACAGATTTTTTTTTTTAATAAATACATTGATTTTTTTTTTTCCCCCTGCAAGTTGCTCTTGTAACAATGCTCTAAGTAGATCAATAAAATTGGTGGCTTACTATCTGGTCTCCTTTGCTATCATTTCCACGTTCTTCTTCTCTACCCCCTGCTGTTGATTACAACTTAGCTAACAGCATCTTGAATCTTATTTTTGATCAAGATTGCAGTTGTAGTGCAGTAACTTATGTAACACTTTTTTATAAATCACTTTTTCTGCTTACAAAAAAAAACAGGGAAAACACTTTGAAACAACCTTGTAATTTCTCCCCTTCTCCTGCATATGAAAATTGTTAAACCTTTTCAAAATATTTAAACCTGTGTAAATATCAGTAAAGCCATTAATTTTTTTTTTTTTTTGT
>VXBZ01005570.1:1536446-1559406 GCA_013399135.1 Heliornis fulica
TTGTTGGGGGGGGAGGACGAGGACGGTATGTGTCTCTAGAGATTATTAATGTCTCAATTTTAGCAGCACACAAAGGAAAGCTTTGGAAACTGCTTCTTACAAAAAAAAACCCCAAACAACCCACTGAATCTTACTTGGACTTTAGAATGTTAACAGTGTCACAGTTTCTTCCTTTTAGCCGTGGCACAAAGGTGTAGACTTCTGCAATAGATATCTCACTTAAAACTACACGTCGCCATTTCTTTGGTGCTCGGTGTACAAAGTAGAATTTTTAGCGTATCTGCCTTCATAGGGCAATGCATACAAAATGTCTCCTAATATAAAAAGTATTTTTTATGGAACTACAAGGTGAAGAGCAATGTCATACAGTGTAGTGTAGCTTTAAAAACCCCTTATTGTTGAACGAACATGCCTGTTCTAGTTCTGGTGAATTCTTTCTTCTTAATCGTTATCACTATTTTCAAGCCAAGTTTCTGCAGTTCTTCACGTTGCTCTTCATTGTCTTTCAGCATGCCTTAAGTTCTGCTGAAACTCCTATCTCTGTTACATACTGTGTATTGCTTTGAACTGATCTGATGGTGGTAACATACCAATTTTGCAAAGGCATCCCTAAGCAGAAGTTAATTTCTACACATGAATGCAAGCATTCTTTACTATGGATGTGAGGAATATACACACATCAAAATGTAGTTAAAACCTGTGCACAAATGTCAATGCTGAGGCACTGGCACAGGCTGACCAGAGAAGCTGTGGCTCCCTGGCAGTGTTCAAGGCCAGGTTGGAAGGGGCTTTGGGCAGCATGGTCTAGTGAGAGGTGTCCCTGCCCATGGCAGGGAGTTTGGATCTAAGTGATCTTTGAGGCCACTACCAATTCAGAGTATTCTATGATTCTGTGATCCTGTTAGGGATTCAATCAGGATTTTCCAGGGGTTTCTTCTGATTTGCCTTGTTCTTTCTTCTGTGTGTTATCATTGGATATTTACTTAATACTTTGAGTTGTAAATGCTCTCTGTCAGCAACAGAGAGCTGTATATTTTCTAGGAGTATCCTAAGAACGTATGGCAAGCATACAATTAACATTTCATAAGTAAGAATGGCTTCTGGCATTATATATTTATTTGTAGTTATGAATTTGAGCCCTTAATTTGGGCTCCAAGAATCTGCTTTTCAGAAGACATGCTAGAGGTGCTGGTTGAAAGGGACCACAGGAGGTCAAACTTGTGCTCTAAGCAAGAATCTTACCATCACAAGAACAGGTTACCTGCAGGACTTCGTGACCAACTTCTGAAAACCTGCCATAGTGCTCCAATGCCCTCCTAGCAAAACCAGGGTTTCCAGATGTCTAACCTGATCCTTGCAGTGCATAGTTTGACTGTTGTCCTATGTCACAGGGTCTACCCCTATAGAGGAGGATTTGCCATCTGCTGTCAAGCAGTTAGTTGCAGGCTACTACTAGATCACCTTGGCCTTCTCTTCACAAGGTTAACCAAGCCCTGGTTTCTGAAATTATGTGGGATGGAAACTTTCTCTCCTTCTAATTCTAATGAAATTGAGCAAATTCATTGAGTGTAAGATTTGGAAAACAAAAGTCTTAATCACGTGTAGTAATCATGTTTTCAAAATGAGCCTCCAAGTAGCATGCTGTAAGTATATGTGTGCTCATGTGTGTATATGCAGGCCAACAGTGCAACACTTCCCTTGGGGGGGCGGGGAGGGGGGGGAAAGAGGGCTACTTAGATATCATTCATTGGCAGTTGGCTTGTTGCAAAACTACATTCTCTTTCTGTATAGAAGACATTTAGTGCTCTGCTTCTTTGCATCTTTGAGAGACTTTTTCTGCTTGGAGGTTATAATTTATTTTAGACCATTGCATGTGAATAATAACCAGTAAGCTTTGTTGAGAAACCAGGTGAAATCTTGTGTAGAAAATTTCTTTCATTCAGCTGAGTTTAAGAAGGTATGCGAGGAGAAAATAGACTAATGCACTACTCTAGTGGGGGGAAGAAAGGTGAGAGCAAAAAAAAATCTCAAAATATCTAAACCATCTTCAGACTCTTTCTCAAGCGAGTATTATCTTCTTAATGCCTTGACAGTTTCTCCTTTAAATCTCATTATTTTAGATAACAAAATTAAACTTTAATGGAAAGAAAGGAAGAAAAAAAAGAGAGCTTGATGATTTATAAGCTAGTAGGATACTAGGTCAGTAGTGCATGCTGTCTGGCGTAGGCTGTGTGTAATGTTACCATAGGTAAAGGAGGTGAGAAAATCGTTCTTCAAGATAGCTGTATGCTTGCAATATGGTGAGCTTTCAATTGCTGCTACAGTTTGAAAAACATGGTTTCAATTTACTGTAAACTTGGGTTCAGTATCTTCTTGCAATAATCCTGTCTTTGTCACATACGTGAAGATTACCATTTTTGGGGCTGTTTTAATCACATTTCTAAGACCCTTGCTTTATGTTGCTCTCCAGAGAGAAACTCTGAATAGGGGTGGAATTTTTCTACACTTACCTTCATCGTAAGAGGCAATGTCAACCTGGATTTGTTTTGGCATTGGTAGTAAAACTTTGCTTGTATGAGGACTTTTGGCAGTTCTTTTAAACTATATTTTAAATATCAGTAGTATTTTTATGTTGATCTGATTTCGTCTTATCTTTAAGTTTTTCCTTACATTAACTTTACATGTATTAATTTAAGTATGACTAAAGAAATGAAAATTAGTGAAAGGATGGAACAGCTTATTTGTGTTTTCATAGAATGAATAGAGAATATAGCTCTGTGTAATGGAGAGGAAGGCATAGCTGTTAGTCATTTTCTGGTATTGGCTATATGTTGGCTGTGCTCAGTGTTCCTCAGAAATGCATAATAGAAAAATATTTGCCCCCTGGTCCTGTTAGATGACCTAGTATAAAATTGGTTACAGATAGAACTAAGTTTAAAGTGAAGATTTAGAAAGTGTAGAAAACAATAAAACACCTATGCTGGTTGATAGATGGACTTCCATGGTATTGTCAGGTATTGCATGTAGGGCATGAGAATAGACAGATCGTGGAGATAATGCCTCTAGAATGTATATTCCATTGCATTTGATTAAACCAAAGAAGAGTTACAAAGCAGAGCAGTATTACAAAACATGCTTCTCTGAGGTGTGAATGAAGATGTTCAGATGTGTTCTCTTGTCTATGGAAAAGAAACCAGCAACAGGACACTGATGAAAACAAGACAAAACCCCCAACATAGTGGAAAGCAATCTTAATTCAGTAAAAGTGTCCTTTTCCCCCTTTCCCCCTTTCCCCCTTTCCCCCTTTCCCCCTATTTGTAACATGTTTCTGTGGAAAACAGAAGGTCTTGTGTAAAATTAACTTCTCAGGGTTTTTGAAAATAAGATCTAATTGAATGTATTGAAGTAGAACTAATCTTTCATGGTTCTGTGTTCCTTTTGCTTATGTTTAATGATGGGTTGCTGCCTCCTTTAACTGGAAGTTATATCCTTTTTTGATACTTGAAAATTATGGGCTGCATGTACATGTTGATATTTGATATATTAAAACCAGGTAATATAGCGGAAACATGTATGTTGGAATTTGTCTCTGTGCCTATTTTCCTACTTCTGTCTGTTGCAGGGAGCAAATAGCAACAGAAGCATTGGTAATTCTTTGTCTGAGATAGCCTGTTCCATTTGCAGTGTGTGCCCAGCAGATTTGGAAAAAAATATCCAGGATATTATTTTTCATGCCTTTTCAAATCTGACAGATACAAATCAGTACTATTGTTTAAAGTCTTATGTAAGACTGAAATATACACTGAAATTTTATGTTTAAATAAACTGTATGTATGTATGTCATAAAGTACCTGATACAACTCTGGAAGCCATCTGGAAGCATACTGCCCTTCATTTTATCTTGATTTCTCTATTATATTCTATCTCTAAATGATTTTAAAGTAGTTTATGTATTTCTTAATGTCATTTGTTACCTTTAAAGATACCATATACTAATAGTTTTTTTGCAGTTGGTTATAACCTCAATTGTCACCGTGCTGAATTTTAAGATATCTACACTTTCTTGTTCTCCCTTTTAAGCATTCCATAACTATTTTCCTGGCTGTTTCCACAACCTTGTTATGTTGGTTTATTTAATAGTCCTGTTTGTTGAGTTCTTAATGCATTATCTGGCTCTCAGGGTGTGGAAACTGGTCAAAAAACTCGAGCTCGAACGGAGTAACTACATAAATTATAACTTTTGGGTCAGACATTTAGCAGACACTTTGAGCTTGCTGGTATTGGTCTGTAGGGATGAGCTGTCTCTGAAGACCAGTTGTTTATGATATGGACTGACAGCACCTGAAGTTGGCTATGTCTGGAGGTTGTGACCCTAAGCTCTTTGACAAATTCTCGAGTTTACAGGCAATGGTCTTAAATATTCAGTCAATGCATTTTATTTGTGTTTGCTACTACTCCATCTCCTGCTGTAGGGTTGCAAAAGTCTGGTTTAGGTTTTATAAAACACAAAGTCTACTTGAAAAAAGTGGATTGCTTCAAGTAGAGACTTCAGTGTTGTATTTAAAGACCAAACATGATGTCCACTTATTTCAGCTAAGTATTTATGTAATTTTTCCACTTGATAGTTGTTAATTGCAGCACGTCATCTAGAACACAGCCTAGTCCTGTGCCTTCTAGTAACAAAAGCAAGGATCTAAAAAAAAATGGGGCTGGAAGTTTCCTACTCAAGTAGCATAGATGTTATTCCACTGCATTAATTCCAATTCTTCATTTATTGCTCACCTACGGTTATGTTGGCTAGGTTCAGCTGTTACACAGGGCACATCAGACAGAACCAGGGCTTAGCAGCCCCGTGAAGTACAGTTCTGCCTGCTTCTGCACAGCTTTCATCATCCTCCTCCTCCTCCTCCTCCTCCTCCTCCTCCTCCTCCTCCTNCCTCCTCCTCCCCCTCAGTGCTTTTGCTGGCGCAAGTGTTTGTGCAGCCGTGTAGAGAGCCAATTCAGGCAGAATCAGTTTCCTCATCCTTCCTGCAGCACGATTGCACAAATGTGCTTATGTTGGTACAAGGAAGGAGATAGTGCAGGGGCAGAAGTGAACAACAGTCAGGGCGTGAGCAGTAAGGAATCCTTTTAACATTAATCTGCAGCTTATGCTTTAGAGCACATGTGGAATTATTGCCTTGGCTCTTCCTTGCAACCTGAATATGCTCATGCTGCGGGGGAGCAGCTGATGATGTTTGAAGTTGTACAAGTAGTATTTGGCAACGTGTGCTGTTCAGGTCAGGATGAAGGGTGGTCAGGAACCTTACAGTTTTCTTCTGTAGGTGGCTTGAGGTAGAAGACTGCTGCTTTAAACTTGTGTGTAAATAGCGTCTAACACTTTGATGGGAAAGAACCATGTGTTTGCAGTATGAGGTGGCTTTGTTTTTTTAAAAAAAGAATTTGTCTGAGCTAGTTCTCTCAAACTTTTGACTTACTCCAAGTTTTGCAGTGTATGTTTAATTGGGCTGAATTTCCTCTTTTTCTGCTTTCTGTGATTCCAGTGCATGGCCAAAATATGTGTATTAAAATGGTCTCAACCAAGATGGATCTAAGATGTGTGACTATGGTCTATTCTAAAAAATGTAATAATTGTGAATATTACTGTCCATGTTAAGTTCACCACTAGCATAAATATGATATATTTCCGAAGATGTGTATCTAAATTTAACATTCTCATTTGTTTGTTTTGTGATGGGGTATTTTTTGATTTTGTTTATTTTGTTGATTTTGGGGATTTTTTTTCTTTTTATTGGCATCAAACGAGCCAAGGTGAACTGAGATGCCATCAGAAGATTTGTCAGCCTAGTTTATCACTTGGTGAAATTCATCATGAGGAAAATATTTAGCAGCATATTAGTAGGAGCAGTCTGGATCTGGATGTGAGTGCTAACTGTAGAGCAGTTCATGTAAGCCTCTGGAAGTAGGATAGTCCTTAACTAGCCAGCAATCTGCACTACTAAATCTTCACATAAGCTAATAAGACTATTTTAAGAAACTGGTATTTATACATCCTTAAAATTAATGATATGTTGAATGGTGCTAAAAGGAAGTGTATCATTTTGGTGTTAATGATTAAATATAATGAATCTAAACACTTCGTGTCTTTGTATTTCTGAAAGTATAAACATTACATAGGCTGACAAATTTAACACACAGATGCTGGAATCTTAACAGATTGTGTGTTTAAAAAGAAGAAAAAAAAAAAAAAAGGCCCTGATGCTAAGCTTCTTTTATTGTTAAGTACTATGTTACATCTTTTAAATTTAGGTGTCAGTTGCATAATTTTGATATGCTCTCTTAAAGTATAAATACATCCTGACAACATGTTGTTACAGGAACTCTGAGGGAACTGATGATGCTACAGATGGTGCTCACAGAGGATCAAATTTGATTCCTTGGTTAGAACAGTTAATAATATACATACTAGATCAGATGGTGTAGAAGACTGAAGTAATTCAGTAATGTCAGCAATGTCATGCTTACATGCCTGATTCATGGATATAGGATATGATTATGAATCACACGTGAAAACAAATATAGCAGAAAAATGGTGTGATTAAAAGTAAGTTTAAAGATATATAATTTTACATGAAAACAATATGACTTCACACTAATTTATACTTATAGCACATTTCAGTTTGTCTAAAATTTTAAGGAAGTAGGTCTTGAAAGATGCTTTTTTAAAATCTCAAAACCACATCTGTAAAACTCTTTATACCTTTACTAAATTTTAAAAATTATGTAAGGTGTTGAAATCTTTTTCAAGTGTGTGACAAGCACATTACTCTCTACTCTGCTGTGGTGAGACCCCACCTGGAGTGCTGTGTCCAGCTCTGGGTTCTCCAGTACAAGACAGACTTGAAGCTGTTGGAGAGAGTCCAGAGGATGGTCACAAAGGTGCTCAGAGGGCTGGAGCAGCAATGCTGCTGGGACAGGCTGAGAGAATTGGGGTTGTTCAGCCTGGAGAAGAGAAGGCTCCAGGGAGACTTTATAGCAGCCTTCCAGTACCGGAAGGGGCCTACAGGAAGGTGTGAAAGGGACTGTTTACAGGGGCATGGAGTGACAGGATGAAGGGCCTTAAGCTGAAAGAGAGATTTAGATAATGTGATATTAGGGAGAAATTCTTTCCTGTGAGGGTGGTGAGGCACAGGGTCAGGTTGCCCCAGAGAAGCTGTGGATGGCTACCCCCTCCCTGGCAGTGTTCAAGGCCAGGTTGGATGGCAACCTGGTGTAGTGGAGGCTGTCTCCGCCTATGGCAGGGCAGTTGGAACTACTAGTTGGTCTTTGAGGCCCCTTCCAACCCATACTATTCTAAGTTTGCTTAGCTTTTGAGTTATATCTGTGTAGAAATTGGTACACTGATTATTTACTATACACTTTTACCAGGAGGCCAAATATGAGGCTTCCCAATTAATGCAGAGCAGAGGTGTTAGCAAGGATGGAATTCTAAGCAAGAAGGTAATGTTTTATCTAGAAAGCAGTTACTAGGAAGTTTACTTTAGAAATCACATGGGCATAATGTCAGACATTCGAAGGTCACTTGTAAATTGATTTTTCTGATTTCCTACCACATTAAGAAAGTGGTTTACGTGCCGTGCTGCTGTTCTTCCTTAAGAGTTGACAAATTCTTGGGCAGATTAAAGTATATAATCAGGGATATACTGCATCTTTTCCAGCTTCCTGCCATTAGAAAATGGAGAAAGTTATAACCGCTGTAAGGAATTAGTGGGACCTGAAGTATATAAAAAGCTTAGTTATATGTATTCAGATGTGGCTTATGCATTTATTGTCACTGAATATGAATAAACATCTGTAGTTTATTTAATCAGCTTCATGAATGTTCTGTTGACAAAAAAAAAAAACCCTCAGTAAATTATAAATCTTTTTTCTTGGAAAGCTGTAACTTCTAAACACATAAGGGATAAAGGGAAAAAATACCAACAGTCTTGATCATTTTTTTTCTGAGTTAAGGGTGGGTTTTTTGAGTCCACGGGAAGTTTATGATTTTAGGTAATCTTTGAACTTATGTATTTTTTCCTTTGAGCTCTTCTAATCTTACATTAATGACTATAACATGCATAGAGTACAACATGCGTTTTTAAAGGCATGCTAAATAATCTTTATTGCCAAATCAAGGTAATGTGAATGAAAACTTTAGATTTTAAGTCCATTAAGCTTTTTTCCCTTGATCATGCTGTGCTAATAAATATAAGTGAAACAGACTTTCCTGTTTGCAAGAGGAGGTTTCAGACGTCTGCCGTGTGGTTTTGTTTTTGTTTGTTGGTGTTTTTTTTTTAATACCTGAACTTTCATATGTTAGTACGTTTGTATGGTAAATATTGTTCAAGTATAAGGTTGGAAAAAGAAAAAATATCTGAGAACTTTTGGTGGCTACGATGCATCTACCAGTTTCCTGCTTTGTTAGGGCTGGCAGTAGTTCCTTTTCTAAATCAGTCTGCTTTGACCATTGTATACAATAATTGTCCAACTTCCTTTTCCCTTCAGACTGTGTCATTGCTCAGGGAGGGTGTGGGAAGGAAATGGAAAAGCCATGAGCCCATCTTCTTGATTTTTGTGTAGTTGGATAGAGCAGTGTTGTAACCTACTAATTAATTTGTAAGTGAAGTGCCTATACTGATATTTTGTCTCGTCAGAATAATTTATGACGATAAGATATTCAACCCCCTTTTTTGTAACTCCATTTTTTGCGGAAAACACCCCACAAACCACCACACCAACCCAATACATCACTGAATAGGGATATTAGCTCTTAATGTGATTAATTTAAAGCAAAATTAGATTTGATATAAAATTTAATTATTTAGAAAATTTATCTTTTCCTTTGAGTAAATGTTTTTTATTGCTACAAAGTTTTTAACTTTTTTCTATGATGCTTTGATTTTTCTTAACAGGTGATCAGAAAGTTGTCTGCTGTTTGCAGTTTGGAAGATTTTGATCTGGGAAACAGATTACTAAAGCTTTTAACTGAAATCTTCCTTAACACTTGATTTTGCTAGTGGCATTATTTTACTGAAGTTCTGCTTTAAGTAACAAACTGTGATTTAATGGATTTTTTCTTTTTTTTTTTCTTGTGTATAGAAAAAATGAAATTTAAGTTCAGAATTAGACAGCTTTTTTGTGGGTGTGGAGAAAGGAGAGATTAGTTAATAGTGATTTAAGGAAAAATCCAAAGCCTTTCTTGCCTCATCAAACTTAATGTTTCCATGTGGGGAGAGGAAAAATTAAAATATTTCTATATATGAATAGGTACTGAAATATCAGATTAAGTGGACACTTCTCAATAATGACAAAACTGGGTTTGGATATCCCATGCAAACATCACTTTTATGCATATGGTTGTGCTAATGATTTATATTACTGTTATTTGAAATGTCATCTTTTCAAACTGAGGGATGTTTAGTGGGTTTTAGAAGAATTACGGTGGCTTTCATGGAGCTGAACTGCAAGTAGTTTGTGGAGGGCTTTTTGTGTGTGTGGTGGGTTGTTATTTTTTCAGTGTCCTGTTTGCATTTGCTCCCTCCCTCCCTGAAGTGTTACCTATCACTAAGCATTACACATGTATTATGAAACTAGTATTTCAGATACCAGACTTTGCATTCAGGAGTCTCATGTGCTGTTACTGAATGAGTTTATAAACACAGTTTCAGAAATTGCCTGAATTTCTAATGTGGAATATTGGAAAACCTAATGTGAAAGTTTACATTTCAAAATTCTCTGGAGACAGCAATGTCCTGCGTCTCCCTTCCTGTTGCACCCCTTCCCCTTTCTCTGCTGTTATTAGTATTATTGCTTTTTCCCCTCCAGGAAGCTCATTTAAGTAACATCAATGTTGTGATTAGAAGATAAATGTATTCTGCCCTTTTTGTCAAAATTTTGTCTGTTTTTTTAAATGTTTTTAGTGGAAAGATGTGCTGCAGTGATGAACTTTATTTTTCGCTCTAATCATTTAAATAAATGTCATAAATGACATTGTCAAGTTAACTGTTGTATCCTGCTCAGCCTACTTACCAGATGGAGGAGTTTAATTATTAAGAGTAGGAGTGATTTGCTTTGGGAGCTTTTAATTGAAAGATTAAATGAAGCTCGCTCTGAGGCTGTCTTTTCAAGCATTTAAAGATTTTAATGACACCTTATGTAAGGATTTAAGATAAAAGCAACATGTTTGTTGCCTTTGTTGTGAATAGCTGCTTTGAGCATCTGTTGAAATTCTTCTAAAACACTTGGCTTTCCAGTAATTTCAGTGCTGTACCTGACATTCAGATTTGTACTCATCAGTAAAATGTAATTTTTCAGGTTTGTCGTCAGCTGCCCCCCCCCCAAGAATAAATTTGAATTGATGAAGAAACTGTAATATATTGAAGTACAGTGTAAAACTAAAGCACAAAATAACGTAAAGGAAGTAGAAATCTGACTTAGATGAAGATACATCAAATGATGGGGGTTGGGAATATTGTGGCCATGTGCTTTGGCTCTGGAAAATGTATGAAATCCTACTTCTGTCATGGCTTGCTGAAACAGTTATTTTAAGCTGAGAGTACGTACTTAGGAACTGACACTTGTGTATAGTGCTTGCCTTTTCTATGATACTTCCCTTTATCCCAGATGTCATTTTCAGAAACATAAAGCTAGCAGAACATGGTATATTCCTGAATTTATCAGAAAAAGGCAGTCATGGAAACACTGCAGGCTTCCATAGGGCTGCCATATGTTAGCATGAAAAGGTGCTCTTCCTTCTCTGTGAGCACTGACTATCCTCGCAGAACAAAATGATGCGTAGTAGCCAATCTCTGCAAATAGCTCCCAACCGCCCAGTTGCTACGAGCGAACTAATGGGGAAATTTAAAGGACTTCAAATTTGGATGTGTGTATCTGGCTTCAGGTACCCCCGAAGAATATAAGCATTTTGTCTGTCCCAGTATTCTTAAAAAGGCTCTTTGAGGCATTCAATAGACATAGGGACTTGGGCACGTTGGAGACTGCATTGGAACTGCAAACACCTGGCTTGGGTCCCTCTTCCCGAGGCTTTGGCACAGTGGTAGCTTTTATGCTCCAGTGTCATAGGCAAAGGGGTGTGCGTGCGAGCCGACGTGAAGGGTAATTAGCTATTTGTTGGTCTGTCAGTCCTTACCATCCCAAGGTCTGTATGCTCGCAGTGTTAAGGAAAAGGTAAATATAGGATAGCTGAGAGACCGTGAAGTATATAGACCTTTTTGCTTTGGAACTCGTTCAAATGGTGTATTCTTAAAATAAATTTCAAGGGCTTTGCTGACATGAATGCTCGAAGATATGGCTGTAACTGATTTTCCTTATTGGCTTGTGTTGACAGTATCACTTTGTAGGTTTAACTCCTGTTGCCTTCAGGAAATGACATGAAAAAGCCATAATTCTAAAGTTATCGGGAATTTCTAACTAATTTTTCTTGCAGTCTTGACTTGTTTTAGCCTAATTGAAAAAAAGAAAAAAGAGAAAGGGGGGAGGGCGGAGGGCTGGACTCGATGACAGTAAGTGCTACTTTCCCCTTATCTGTAAATGCAAAGTTTCCTGCATACAAGTAGTTGGGTAACTACTTGTACTACTTGTACTCCTACTGGGTACTCTACTGGCCTGTCCCCATGGCTTCCTGCAGCTCCCTGGACTGGGGAAGGTTACTTTCTTGTCTCAGAGCTTGGAGGCAGTTACTCAGCTACTCCAAGCAGGAAGGAGTAAGGTTTGATTCAGAAGCCTCTGCCAAATTTGTTGAGCTGTAAATAGGATGCTTAATTTTTCAGTAACAGGTTCCCTCCTTAATGTGACTCTAAGTTCTAAACTTTCCTTCCTCACTTCTGACCAACATTAAAAACCAGGCTGTAAAATAGCTCCTGCCTAGAGTGACATATGGTGTGCTTGTATGCCTCTTGGCCGCCCCATCTAAATTATCTCCTTTGTTTGCTTTGCTAATTCTTCTGTACTGTTTATTAAAGCAAGGGTCAAATTCTAAGCTATCAGATTCACTCCGTGAATGAACTTCTTGGTGCCACCTCTGTACTGTTTCCTGTGATTTTAGACTAAGTGTTTTTAGAGTCATAGAATGCATTTGGGTTGAAAGGGACCTTTAAAGGTTGTCTAGTCCACCCCCCCTGCAGTATGCAGGGACATCTTCACTGTGACGACACTCCAAACCTGGATAGAGAAATTTGCCCAGACATTAAATTAGGCTTGTCCTTGAAGTAGCAGAGGATGTGTGGAATCCCAGAACACCTTCAATAGGGTGGACTGAAAGTGAAAGTCTTATAATTTGTTGTGGGGCCTCAGGCCTGTATTTACAGTACTTGTTATATCTTGAGACATTTCCTCTTGGCTTAATTAACTGTATGTTCGAGGAGCTATAACCCTACTTCATCTAGTATGAATTGGAATTGTTTCTGCCATGCAAATGAGGCAAAACACTGTTTTGTGATACTTCTGCAGAGGTGCAGACAATTAAATTTCCTTCCATCAGCTGTTTTGTTTGTGTGTGTGTTTTTTAAATTTTTATTTGGTAGGTGCTTTGTAGGTAAGCTTGTGAAATGCTTTTCCTTTATTCCTTTTGTTGTGGCTTTGTGTTTATTTGTTTGGGGTTTCTTTTGTTTTGATTTTTTTTTTGTTTGGTTTTGTTTGGTTTTGATTTGAGAGAGTTCTCTGAAGAGGGGTGGGTGACAAGCATGTTCAGTCAGGGAATGTTTAAACTTTCCCTGGTTAAATAGGCTGGAAGGTAAATCTGGATTCTGTTTAGAGTGGGTTAATTTTATTGCAGGCAAGATGTGGTCCTACCCCATATTTCTGTCCCAAAAGGAGCAATTGGAACTCGGTAGTTTCTTAGGAGAAAGATTCTTTCAGATTCTCCAGAAAGTGCTTCTGGAGTCAGTGCGTGAGACATTTGAAGCAAAAGCAGCCTGTTTACTTCTCTCAAGAAAAGCCATAGCTCTTTAAGTGCCTTCATGCTTAAATAACCAAAAAAAGAAGATGTAAGGTAAATAAGTATTTGATTAAAAAACTGATCAACTTCAGTTTTGAGAAAGTGTACTCTGAGAAAACCTTTTTGATTTGAATAGCTGGGCTTTCAGCTGAGCAAAATGGAAGAACATTTGAGTGGGTGCTTTTGCAGACTGTGAACTCTATCAGCTGTTTTCTTCTATGCAAGACTAGAGCCGAGTACAAACTAAACAATTTGTGTGTATCTGAGGGACCTCTTTATTTGTTCTGACAATTATGCCTCCTAACTTAAAACAGTATAGATCTAATCTTGCAGTAGGAAGATACGTGATACATGATTAATGATGTCATATTCCTTGCTCATGGCTATTGGAATTTAATTACTAGCAGAACTTTGAGGTGATTCATTACTATTGCAAGGGAAGCCTTTCTACACCAAGTATTAACGGCACAGGGATAAGTCTGTAACAGGAATAGACTGCGCCCACCCCCAGTAACTTTTTCATTGCAAAGCAAAACTCTAAAGGCTGCATGCTATGCAAAATACACCTATATACTGAAACAAAGATGGAGAAATAAAATAGACGTTTTTTAATGTTTAAAAAAAAAATTAATCGATTTCTCAGTTTAGCTTTTTTCCCAAGGAATATTAGTTGCATTCCAAGCATAAAGTGTTTGTGGTTGGCTGGGCTTAGTGTTCAGTAATTTGTCTGATTTGTATGAATTATTTCTAAAACAACATCTCTGTTCTGTGGCAGTGTCAGTGAGGTGTGTGAGGTTTTTTTGTATGTTTGTGGGGTTTTTTTGTTTGTTTGTTTGATACGTGGGCACAGATAATGGGGAATTGTTAAGTTCTGTATAATAAAACTGGTGTCTAAAGTAGGAATTCATCGACTAATGTCTGGCTGTAGGGATCAGTTCCGTTAGTATTCATCTGACTTTCCAGTTAAGCAGTGGTTGCTACCTTCATACTTCTGCTTTGTAGCCTTATGCAAGCTGAGTCTCATCCACATCCATTATTTTTGAATTATTTTTTACAAAATATTATAAAGACAGAAAAACAGAATAATGCCAACACAACTGGTATTGAGAAACTAGCACAAGAATTGTTTTTTCTCCGCAAATTCTTGATCCTATCTGTTTCTATATGTGCTTCTTTTTTATTGCTTATTTAAATGAGCCTTTACAAAATTTAGTAATGTGACAGCTTAATCCTCTGATAGCTAAGAAGAAGCAAAAATTACTCACATGCTGACTCAATTTATATTTGCATTGATATGATTAAAGTGGAATGTACCAGTTTATGGGATTTGTCAGTGCATTTTTATAATGCCCCAAAACCCTCACTATCTTAATAAAGCTGAATTTTCAAAAAATTATTTCTGTATCCTTCTTTACCTTCTGCTCTTTGATGGCGTTTGGGACATCAGAATTAATGAAAGAGCTGTTGATTAATGCCAAAGTCTGTGAAATATTAGTCTTTAATGATGGTCAGTCATGATACGTTGTAGAGTTTTGGAGCATTGGGCTCCAAATCTTCCAAATCATCTTCCACATGTACCAACTGGAAGATGAAGAGCAGAGATATGGCTGCCTGTTATGGTGGAAGCAGAGCCATCATGTGGGCACAAATCACAAGCCTTCACTAATGAATGCAAATGAAAACGTACTATTTTTGAACTGGAGTCCTGCTCCACAGTGACTGCTGGTTTCTGTCGGAGCCTGCAGAACTGAGGAGCCATGTATTAGTATCAGCTGAATTTTCTTTGTGCTGTGCTTTCTTCTCTTGCAGTCCTTGAATATTTTTTGTTCAGTAGTACTATCTACTCTGAATTTGATCTGCAGTGTTGTTTCCATCCCTAGCTATCTGTTCATGAAGCTATGGCTTACTTGATGGTTCTTTTTTTTTTTATGCCTCCACTGCTCTGTTTCCCCATGGCTTTTAGGAAGGAGGTTGGAAAACTCAGTAACTTTATTTACTATTGCAGTGATGTGTTACTGAGGGTGAGTGATAGGTAGAAGGAAGAGGTGGAGATAGCAGGTACAGTGGTGGTGGTGTGTGTGTGGGGGGGAAATCCAGGAGTCAAACAATTCTAGACTATTGTTTTGCTCTTCCTTTCTGGAAGAGTTGATTTCTGACCCCGCATTCCTATCCTCCTTCACCATAATGAGAAGATTTATTATTACAGCTAAATGTGACATCTGTGACATGGTGGCTGTGTGCACTGAAGTACCTGTATGCATACAGAAATTGAAGCCCTTTCTCTTGCTTGAAAGCTTTAAATTCCAGGGTGGCAGTAGCTAATAATTTTGTTTTGTTCCCTCTGCACTTTAGATCCCTGCAGTTCACTCAGCCCACCGTGCTTTACCGAGGAGGATCGATTCAGCCTAGAAGCTCTCCGGATGATCCATAAGCAAATGGATGATGACAAAGATGGTGGTATTGAAGTAGATGAAAGTGATGAGGTAAGAATAAAAGCATTCATTTGTACACAGAAGGTCTGTGTCTGCATATCTTTTTATGTTCCAGTATTTGAGTAGTTGTTGCTGATTGTCTTAGTTCAACCCTTCCTGCAGCCAAATGTAGAAACCGGTCAAATTTCTAGAATTGCCTGCAATGGAACATAGTTCACTGTTCTAGCCTAAAGGGAAGGTTTATATGCCTATGGATGGTGTCGGTCTAGCTTTCAATGAGGCAACTAAGTGTTGAAATGATCTGCTACCTTAGTATTTTATGTTCTTACTTTCTTTGCTCTAAGGTTTTCTTGATTAAGGCATCACTGGGCTTTCCTGTTTACCTTAAGTCTCTTCCAGACACTTCATAGTGCAAAACAATACTGGTTACGGGCATCAGCCTAGAAAGCTTTCTTGTGTGTTTTTACTTGCCTGCAAAAAGTAAGCAGTAAGCAGATCCTGCTGTTGGTCAGTGGTAGGTAGGTAGGTAGGTGAAGTCCTATGGACTAAGGAGTGTTATTCAGACCCGCCTGAAGCTTTTTGTGATTGTGCTTGAATGAATGACTTCAGGGTGCAGGCTACTGGTGGTCTTTGCAAAAGACTAACCCTTTCACTTACTCCACTTAACCATCAGCGTTCTCCAAATTACTGGGTAGTAATAGAAATGCCCATGTAGTTTCCTTGATCTTGTTTCTGCTTTCTGCTACAGGCTTGAGAAAGGAAGGGAAGATATTCCCTCATCTCCTGTGCCCTAAAATGAGAGTATTACCGTGTGGTTCTGAAACCCACTCTTGTTGGAGATGTGTGGGAGAAGAATCTAGAAGAATGCTTTCCATTTTTTGTAACATCTCAGGGAACATTTATGTTGTGAATTAGCATTGTCAAGTTTAATGTGATGCTACTTTTTCTCTGTACAAACAGCAGCAGCAGTGATTGATGCTTTGTTTATACAAGTATTTTAAGAAATACAGTATAATAGAATAAAATAACATACTTTTTAATTTTGGAGGAAAAAAAATCTGCTCTGTATCTTATTGAGTGTCATGGTAAGGTAGCTCAGGCACTAGAAATAGCTGAGCTCTCTTACCGCAGAATGTTTCAGTTATTGTCACTGAGGTTTTAGACAGGCACAGTCCAGTTTGAAAACTGAAACATTGGTGATAGAGTGAGCTTTTCTGTTCTCAGCATTGTGTCATTCTCTGGACCTGTGCTGCATTCGTTATACATGAAAGTTAAACGTCAAAAAGGTTAAAAAATGAAAAAGAAAATACCGAAATGTTTATACATGAGAAACTTTGTATGAGCATTCAAAAAAATCTCTGCTTGTTTCCTGTGGACCATCTTTACATCTGACCTTAAATTTTGTCCTGCTATTGCGAGATGACTGAAACTATATATTTGAACGACACGCTGTGCAAAAAATGACTGAAATATAGCCCTTTTTTCTGCTAGTCCACATTCAATTATTTGAAAAAAATTTTAATCAAAAGAACTCTAAATTAACTTCCTTGTACATCTAGCTTCCATGCAGTCAGTGATGAATATGTGTTTGCATAGAGTGCTTTGTTCTAAGAGCAAACCTGAAATGAATGAAAAAAAAACAATTTAATTGCAAATTCAACAAGTAACCTGTGTGCTTTTTTTTCTTCTTTTTTTGTAGCACTCTTACTGGTTCTTTACCATAATCTTAAAAGATCTGACAGGTTAACATAGTTATGTAGTTAGTCGATTACAATAAGTCTGAATATAAACTATGTATGTCCTGGTAGAGTACAAAACCTGATTTTTTTTCTGTCACGGAGAGTAGGACTGATAATTAAAAAAAAACAATTAGAAGTAAAGCTTGCATGAAATACAAGGCTTTTACTTAACAGCAGAGTAATGGATCTCCTGTTTCATGCATGGTTTTTTTACTCATAGGACTCCTGAAAGAGCAGTTTGAGTACGTTGATTAGATATTCATCAAGTTTTTATTTGGCAAGAAAAACGTGACAGTGTACTCTAACTTTCTGCTCTTTTACCAGCTCTAAACAGTGTTACAAATTGCAAGCATATATTTACACTAAGGAAGGAAGTTCTTGTAAATAAGTTATTTTGAGAGGGGAAGGTAACAAGAGCTAAAGGTGTTGAACTATTTATTTTAACTATTTTAATTTGCTAATCCAGTTGAGAACTCCCAACAGTGATTCCAGACATTTCATCTGCACGCTGTTATTTTTTCCTAATGTTCCTCATGCCCTGGTTTATGTAGTTTGTTTTTCCTCTGTAAAATGAAGTCTTACATAAAATAATTCCCTAGAGAGAGAATTTCTCTGGGATACAGGAAAATTTGAATTTATATTAAAAAAAACTTTTTATTTCCTTAAAAATTGTCTGATACGGAAGCCTTTTGGATCTACCTTGTGTGGACTGGAAAGAAGCTTGTATTTGACCTTGATGAAATTGATTGGGGGGAGGGGAGGGGGGGTGAAACTTGATCTAACTTTTAGCATGGGAATTATTAGTCATTGAAACACATGAGGGAGCTGTTGAAGTCTTCTAAGAAGATAGAGGGGCTTTAATTCCAGGAGCCTGGAATGGTTTGATATTTTTTGCCTTACTCTTTGGTCTGTTACACCATGTAGTCTAATGTAGGTAACACAAGAGTTTTATAAAAGTGAAAAAAGCTTGAACTTCTAATTCGCTAGAATATACTTTTATAATTATAGTTATTAGAAAATACTTGCAAAAAAAAAACCCCAAAACCCAACCCCCCCTTTTGCTGTAGCTATTCATTATGATTATATATTTTTTTTTAATTAATTCAGGATGCAGATAGCTTTCTAATACTTTCCGTATGTTTTCAGTGTAGAATTGTGCACTTTAAAACAAGAAGCATAACTTGAAAAATTTGTCTGGCTAATAAATTTGTGTTGTGCTCTGAAGTGAACTATGCTTTACTGTGTAGATGCTGATTTCTGTCGGCTTGCGGCAGTAGGGTATCACAGTGTGAACGCCAGAGAGTATGATACAGCAGAAAGGAGAAAGGAGGGTGTGGAAGAAGGCTAAACTTGTCGTTACAGCAGACTAATATGTTTCTCTGTATCAAATCTAGCTCCTACTATAATCACTTTATTATTAACATACGAAAGATTGCAATTGTTTCAACTGGCTTAAAGAGTTAGGCTATACAAATGGAAGTGAAAGGGAATACATATTACTAAGTAAGGTTTTAGTCATGTGTAGTAGGAAGCTATCTGCCTCAGGAAGCATCTGTTGCATCACGTGTATGTGATTTGTTGTGATGAAGAGGCACAAGCATTAGGACAGACTTATCATATGTTCACTATTTACATAGGCTTTTCCTGTTTCCAAAGAACCTCCATATGTAGATCCTACATCGAGTCATTTCCTCAAGGAATCTCTGTGTAGAAATAGAATGAGTTGATGTTTTTGAAATATTAATATCATACTGTGTCTAATGCCACACAAAGCTAGTGGCATGCATTTACAGCTTTGCATGGGATCTTTGGGTAGATCACTTAATATCTTGATACTTTTTTTTAGTTTTTTCATGAATATAATTGCAGAATTAGTTAACAAACCCCCCCAACCTAACAAGTCCTACACAAACCTACCACAAAACAATAATTGTAAAAAAGACAAAAAACATTGTGCAGAGAGGAGGATGCTGCAGTATTGAAAACATGAAAGGATCAGAGAAGAGCTTTTAACAGTGTGTTCCAATATGTTGGAACTTCAGGGTTGATATGGAGAAGTGCCAGACCTAAAAATGTAAAAAGTAGCTTAGCTTTGCCTAAAACAGGGGTAGTGCTTGCCTTCTATGAAGTGATTAAGGCAGAAAAACTGGTATGATGTGGTCAGGGATAGCAATAATAACATAGTAACTTGGATAGGGCCAGAGTATTTGACAGCTCAATATCTTCCTTTGAAGTGACCGTTCTGGAGTGGATGGGCTCTGTAAAGCTGCTGTTTCAGGGGGCTTGAGGTGCTACCCGCATCTAAGATGCCTTGAGAGACTATACTGTGTTTTTTGAGACAAGATGAATAGATGAAGAGAGAGAGAGAAAAAAAAAAGCATTCTTAAGAATACAGAAGGAAGTAAAAATAGGAAAGATACCATGGTCAAAAGATCACCTCCATTAAAACCACATAATTTATAGAACTGGGGTGGGCTTAGAAATGTTTGCTCCAGCATACCCTCACTTTAGTGCTAATTTGTGATAAGGTTTTATTATGAAAGAGAACCACTTAATGCTTTTATTACTTATTTTTCTTATGTAATTAATTTGCTATTCATATTCTTGGCTGCTTATGTTTATTTCTTTTAGCAATTAAAATTCAACATTAAACTCAGGATAACTCTAACTGAACAGCACTTCTATTTTCCCCAAACAGAAGCAAGTTTATGTACCGAATGTCTCTTCCTTTTGATTGTTACATCTTGGAGCGAGTAAAGATTTAGCAAATTTGGGGGGTGTTAGTTATATATGGGACAGGTGTTAAAAATAATGACACAGTTCAAAAGATTATTAAGGGAGTGGAACACCTTATGAGGACAGGCTGAGGGAGGTGAGTCTCCTTAGCTCGCAGAAGAGGAGACTGAGGGATGACCTCATTAATGCTTATAAATATGTAAGGGGTGAGTGTCAAGAGGACAGAGCCGGCTCTTCTGAGTGATAGGACAAGGGGCAATGGGTCCAAGCTGCAACATAGGAAGTTCCATGTGAATATAAGGAGGAACTTTTTCACTGTGAGGGTGACGGAACACTAGAACAGGCTGCCCAGAGAGGTTGTGGAGTCTCCTTCTCTGGAGACATTCAAGACCAATCTGGACACCTTCCTAGATGATCCTGCTCAGGCAGGCGGGGGTTGGACTGGATATCTTTCAAGGTCCCTTCCAACTCCTGACATTCTGTGATTCTGTGAAAAGCTGAATCTCATTTTGTGTACTGTCTGTTGGGAGAGATTCTGCTGTAGACTGGAGTTCTTGCTTCATTTGGATGTTTGCAAATATAACACTCAGCAAGAAATTAACATCCAGATACTAAGGGAACTTAGTATCTGGATGAAACCAGAATACTAAGTTCCCTTAGTATTCTGGTTTCATCCTTAAACTCATGTTCCTATTTGTGTAAATTCAGTGTCAGCTGGTTAGACAAAATTCTGCATGGAAGGAAATACCAGTTGCAGCGTTCAGAAACAGAAAACATAACTGATTTGCATAATACTGGGACGTCTCCTGAGCATGTTTTACATCTTCCTGTGCAAGAAACAACTCCCTGTTACAAACATGGGTCTTTTGAGCTTCCTAACCAGGGTAACAAAACTTCTCATCTAAAGCTATTGCATTACTTTGATTCCCTTAGTTTCACTCCATCTGTTAATAGGAGTCTTTCTTTCTTTCTTTCTTTCTTTCTTTCTTTCTTTCTTTCTTTCTTTCTTTCTTTCTTTCTTTCTTTCTTTCTTTCTTTCTTTCTTTCTTTCTTTCTTTCTTTCTTTCTTTCTTTCTTTCTTTCTTTCTTTCTTTTTCTTTCTCTCCTTTTTCCTTTTTCTTTCTTCCCTTCATTTTTGTTATTATTAACAGTATTTGCCCCAGGCAGGGTATCCCTGAGCCTCCTGAAGTTTTGTTAAGCAACTCTGAGCATGTCTACACCGTCTGTTTTTTTCTTCTTTTTTTTTTTCCTTTCCCTTCAGAGCAGGACAGATAGGAGCCGGGTATTTTCTGAAAACATTATGACTATGCTGTTCCACAGTAGTGCCAGAGCAAAGTAGTCCTGTAGCGAGGCAGCATGTGTTGTGGTGAGTACGGTTGCATAGAAACCTGCTCCAGCGTGATTTGGATCAGACCTACCTCATGCCTTGCCTCCTTGGAGGTAATTAAACTAATATGTAGCTGTCTGCACCTGTTTATGGAGCATTGCAGGCATTTAGTCCTACTACAAGGAAATGCCCCTTGGAGATTCTAACTTGCAAAGTTTACTTTGCAGTAGAATAGCTACATGATGTTTTGAGCTGAAGCATACCAGAGGGAATGTATGGAAATGCTGTCAACTGCCTACCTGCATCTGAAGGATGGATTGTAAGAAAACTGAAGTTACAACTTTTGCAGGCTTTCTTTTGAAGGAATAAAGCTGAAGGAAATAACATTGTTTAGGGAATAGATGCTCAAGGAAGACAGTAATACTTAGCCAGGAGATGTTACTAATTGCTCTTCAAATAAACATGTCAGTTAGTCTATTTTAAGTTGGTGAAACTGAAAATCGTAAACTTGAGTCTTCACCCAGAACAAAATATAATCATAACATCTGAGTACTTCCTTCTGCAGTCAGTGAGTGTAGTTACTTTTACTTTTCCCCTGGTGTTTGCAAAGGTATGCAATTGCTCACTTGCTCCTCAAGGAGTGTCTCTTGCAACTTAATGTAGCTTAACTTTTTTTTTTATTGTTGCATATGGCATTAACTCCTAAGTACTCTCTGTGACAAACTGGTACTGGATTTTGATGTGCCTTTTTCCTCTTTTGGAAAAGTCAGATTTTTGTTCGGTTTTATGATGGTTCTTGTTTTTTGTTGTGACTTGACTGGATTTTGGTCAGTGTTACAGTACTAAAAGCTTTCTGAGAAGGAAAGAAGATTGTTGTGTACCTGACCTTATTAACACTTTCCAGGTCTCCACAAGCCCTGTCTTCTGAGGGGGGGGTGGGGGAGAGATTTTCCTCTCTACCTACTACACTGCTGAGCTCTGGGGTGTGAATCTTTATAGGGGTGAAGTTGTTACTGTTCTTTTGGGATCACAACTCCAGTTTGAGTTCAGGTGGGGTTTTTTGTGTGGGTTTTTTTTTTTTGTTTTGTTTTTGTTTTAATCTATACTACTTTTTGAACTAACTATTTGACAAGTAATTTCTTGTTGGTTCACACAGTTTTTAGATAGCTTATCTGTTGCTTTCTTGGTTTCAACTTTGTAGTCTTAAAAAGCTTTCTCTCTCTTGGGTAATTATGTTGGCTAAGATAATCCTTAGATGTTTTTTGTTAGAACTTACTCTTTCAACCTCCCTATTTAGAGTTATTTTTCTAACCTTTTCTTTGTATACTTAATGGCCAGGGCAACAGAAGAGAGATTAGCTGCCATGACAAGGAACAGAAAAATCTTTTCTTTTTAGCAGAGTTGTTCTGTTTTTATGGCTTTCTTCAATTTAGGACACAATTCCTTTTCTTGAAGGAGAACTTCCATATTAGGGCAATTTTGAAACAAAGCACTTTTAAAGCAAAGAAAGATGCTGATGCTATCATATTTGTCTTTATTAGTAAATGCATTTGTTGTTTGAAAATATGATGGCCTCTCTCTAGCTGCACACAGGGTAACTACTTCTGTGAGTCTCCAGCGTTGGAGAACCCTGTTGTGGAAGTTGTGGTGCTTATTTGCACAGGAGCTGGGAGCTATATGAGTAGGATTGAATAGAGGAGGGATCTTTTTTCCTTCCTTCCCCCCCCCC
>VXBZ01005570.1:1559426-1579715 GCA_013399135.1 Heliornis fulica
TATTTTCTTGAAGAAATAGTCATAAATGCATAAGCTCTTGCTATGGGGAGTATGTGATGAGTACCAAATACAAACTGCTTACAAGTTTGTGTGCTGACAGTCCCTTTTAAAAAAGTCAATACACTAACAGTCTCTCTGTATAAACCAGATACACTGGGAAATCTTGTGCTTTCAACTTGGATTTGTTTTCTGTGGTGAAACTTGAAATGGGGCTTTTAGGTTTTCTCCCGTTGTTCAGCGTAGCCGGTTGTGCTGCAGCAGTGTGGTGAGAATGAGATTTCATCCGGCTACGCTTGCTCCCTCTGCGGGCTCCATAGCAGAACGGCATGAAACGCTGCAAGTAATCCATAAGCTCTTTACATTGCCTGTCTGGCTGCCGAAGTAACCTATGGCTGCCCCTTTTTAAAAATCAGAATGCTTTCTTATAGTACCTTACGGTACTTTAGGGTGGCATGTAACACCTTGAAGCTTTTCTGTTTATCACTTGGCATCTTCCTTCTCTTGTTTATGCCTAACTCTGCATTGTTAACAGCAGTTCATCTCCTCCTTGACAGCACCTGCAGCTGTTCAGATGTTCTTGTCCGAAGTATTTTGCAACCTTTGCTGATCTGACAGCTAGCAGTAAAGATGGAAGTGAGGTTTTCTTACAAGCAAAATTGGTCTGAAGTATGAGTTTTAGCTGAGGAGATGCAAAATGAACTGTAATTTTACCTACATCATGTATTCCATTCTGTTCCTCTTTGGAAACTTGATCAGCCTATGATGTTTGTTTTTAAAACAAATGTCCACGCCTGACATCTGGAGGCTCCAAGGGCAGTGCGTCATCAGTCACTTGAGATGAGGAGTGAGTGTTAACATGTACCTAAACCCCTATATGAAGGGAGATAAGTCTTTACATGGAGGGACCTATAAAATATTTTTCTCTGTCTTTTTAGTACATTTTTCACAAGTTCTCAAAAGACAAGCTGAGGATGGTAGTTGATAGCAGGTACTTGCAGGCTGAAGTGAAAAGGTGAGGCAAGCCAACACTAGTTCCTTCCTGCTGCTTCAACTGCGAGACTGTACTTTAATCTGGAAAGGCTGAGAGACTTTAGTGGCTAAGAAGATTTTTTGTTTCCTTATTGTTTGGTTACTTTTCTTCAGTTTACCCTTTAGTAAACATGGAGTCGGAACAAATAAGATAATCCACCTTTGATTGCACATTGTATGTTAGCTGTGGGAACTGCCAGCCTCATGGTAGTTGTGCCAATTTGAGAAGTACTCAGAGTTCACACTTGGACTATGGACTAAGCAACAGAGATTACACAGCAAACATTTTACATTTGCATATAGTTACAGCAATTAGGCCTGTACTTACTGTACTTTTTTACAACTGGTGGTCCATGGTGTCTCAGAAGTTCTGTAATTGCCTCTGCCTCAAGAAGCTGTGATTTTCACTTGTTGTCATGTGTTTCATAAATTTCTATTTCTCATTGATATACATCTGTGTTTATGGTTTTCTCATATACGTAGGGAAGAGTAGTTAAAACTACTTGTGTAATTTGTATAGGCTAAAGAGAACTATTTTAGGAATCAAAAGGTGGTAGAAAGCCTAGGTCTGACAATCAGAAAAGTTTTTAAGTGGTAGATAAATGAGAGAGGATTTGCATCCAGTCTATGTTTGAAACCAAAAGGCATGTATGGATTTATGATTCTATTAGGGGAGGCAACTACAACTTTATCCCAAGTCTAGCAGTTAGAGGAGGAATCATAGAATCACAGAATGGTTCTAGCTGGAAGGGACATGAAAGATCATCTAGTTCCAACTCCCCTTCCATGGTCCCGGATGCTTGAATCCCTTCCCATATTTTTGGACTCCTTTACTTCCTAGGAATAGTGAAGTTTTTAATATGGAGAAATTGATAAGTGTTAGCTTTTTCTTGCATATTTCTTCTATCATACACTACCTCTTTTTCATTAAGAGTTAATATCATGGTTTAACATTGACTGTTTTTAAATCTGTCTTGCAGTTTCCTGAATGACATCCTCTTTCGATTTGTTAGAAATGGGGCCTATGCAGGAAGCGCTGTAGATAAGTTATTATTTACCAGGACTAAATTTTAAGAAGTGGGGTCTTCTGCAGCACATCACTAACTTGGCCTTCCATAAAGTGGTGATGATGTATGACCAGCCACATAAAAAGCTGGGGGGAAAAAAAAAGCATTAGTAGTCATGACTATCTGTAGTTGGTTTTGTTTGAGCAGCTTAACCTTCAGGAACTGAAGAGAGCAAGCAATCTACTGTGGAAGGTTAAGTAGCTCTCATGTTAGTTTTCTGGTACCAACACTAAGGGAGCCATCCACAGAGACTGCTGATTCTGTACTTTTAGGGACTGATGTCTATGAAAGGTTTCTACTATTAATAGGAGGCAGTTTGCTAACCAGTATTCCAACTTGGCTAGGCCTGTGTAAAATAAAAATAAAATGGGTTTTACAGTTCCATCCTCTTTTCCTTGTATACATATGAAGAACTCATTTGTAATGACTTGTGAAATACTGACACAGCACTGCAATGTATGATGTGATTGCAGGATCTTCCTTTTGATCATGCTTACTAAAAGGAAAAGTGTGGCATTTTGACATAGGCTTCTTATTATTACAATTGAAACAGTTTGCTGTAATGCTTCTGTCCTTGGAGTGTAACCATGGAGAAATGATTAGCAAGAATTACATTTGGCATAAGATGAGCTCTGCTTTTAATTTGAAGTAAAAGTTCGTTGTCTAATGAAAAGATATGTTGAGTAATACTTAGTCAACACCTTTCTCTTATCCCTCAAACAGTTGCATATAACTAGTGTAGCAGGATTCAGGTATTACTCATCCATAAAGGACTGGCACATTTTCAAGTCTTACATGGTAGTACCTTCATGTAGGTGAAAGTTTTCAGAGTAGAAAATATGCGGTATATCTCATGTGATACCTTCCTGTATTCACTGTAAATTGGAATTGAAGTCATACCAATAGTGTTGTTAAACCTACTATACCACACTACCAATTTCACCTTCATTTTTTCTAGGATTTAATTGTTGTGAAAATAAAATCCTGTAAGTGTTTAACTTGCTTTTTAAGTGTTTGATGTAGTCAGTGTACATGAATTGTGTGCTGCTTGCATGGGGAAGAGATAATAAAGGTTGTCCTCTCTGATTTCCTTGTAGTTTCTGTTTAGAAATTGCTATTTTGGCATTTAAGATGTTTTCCCTTTTCTTCAGTTTCTAAGGGAAGATATGCAGTACAAAGATGCCTCTAATAAACATAGTCACCTGCACAGAGAAGATAAACATATCACCATTGAGGATCTGTGGAAACGCTGGAAAACATCTGAAGGTAGGTAAAGAAGAGTAGCTAAAGGTGAAACTGGTTACTGAAATAAACATGGTGGGAAAAGTGTTGAACTAGGTCATTTACAGTAGTAAATGGATGACCTCTTTTAAAGCATCTTCATAAATCTGTTTTGTTCCTGTTATTTATAGGTGTACGTAACCTTGACTAAAAATGCAATTTAGTCCAGTTAGTAGTAATTTCTTCTTGATATGCTGGGTTTATCGAAAGTGAACTAAGTTAACACTTCTCAGTATGAGGTTTTAAGTTATGAAGGTGACTGCTGCAAGTGATAAATTTTTGATAACTGTGTTTTTAATTTAGTAAGGGCTGTTGTCAAGCTGTTTTGAAAACATTTATTATACATTGTATTAAATAGAAGGTCCAGTGTACTTCCAGTTAGATGTAAGCTCCCTTTGGGCTATGAAAGCTAGAATTCTTAGTCTAAAGTGTTTCAGACAGNATACAGGAAAATGGACTGAGAAGCCAACATCACCATCACTCCTCTACTTTGATATGAATGAAATAAGTAAATTGAGTCAAATATTCACATTTTAAAAAGACACTACTTAATGAGCAGTACATTTCATTGCTAAATAAGTTCCATGATGTAGTGATTAAAAAAGACATTTCCAGAGGTCTACAATGTTGCAGTTGTTAAGAGAAGAATACTTAAATACTCTCCCTCCCCACCATTCAGAAGGTGTTGTGCTAGTATTAGATACCAATCCAAGAGCTGGTATTACTCAAACAACTAAAATAGGATCAAAAGGAGACTGAAACTAGGGACATGGTATTGGTTCATTCTAGTGAACTCACTGAAGTACAATTTGAAGTTAAGTGTTTACTGTGTAGTAAATATCCATGTTGTAAGCAGTGATTTTTAGCCTCTTCAAATACTCTATAAATGCTTATTCAGTAAAGATATTGCTCAATGAAAATACTGTAGCTAAATTATCAAAGAAAATTATCTTCCTACAATAGTTCATCTAGCTTATGAGCCACTCTTCAAGAAATAGATATTTCTGATATGATAGCTTGTCCATTGTGTATGTATTTCTGAGTTTCTTGAATGGTGGTTGTGAGTAAGGCTCAAAGATTTTGAGGAGTATCTTGTCTCTCTGAGTCTGCTAGTGACTTTCCTGTATGTCCTGCTGAGGAAACCAAAGGTGTACCACAGGGAGTTAGTGCCAGTTTAATGCAATTTGACAGCATTAACAATGAGGGTGGAAGGTAGTGAAAATGGACCTTCAGTACCAATGGCTTTAAAGAGGTGGTAGTTATCAGTGCAGCAAAGGTGACGGAAACATTTGTTTTGGTGTCTCAATACCAATCTTTGTACAATTATTTTGGAAAGTTCTGTGTCTTAACGGCGTCTGCCCCTTCTAACGGTCTGAGATCATATGAATTTGCTGTCTGAAGGGAAACATGTAGGTAGTAAAGGGTGTCTGTAAAATCAGTGCAGGGACCTTCAGCTGGATAATTCTGATCTGTCGTGGTGAGTAGGTGGGGTGCTGTGTTCTTGGTGACGTAGCATTGTCCCTTGGGAATTAATTTTCTAGCAAATTAAAACAGTAGTGGTCAAACCTGGAGTTTGAATGGTTTGCTGTTGTCAGACTAATCTGAATCCTACCAAAAATGTAAGTTTTATCATGTGCCTTAAAAATAAAAGAACTAGTTTTATTTACTGTTGTGGCATATTTGACTTTTAATATACAGTGTGTCCTGTAGAATGACTGCTAATTTTTTTTTTTGTGTGGGGTCCGTCTCCCCACTTAACTCTGTTTTTTTCTTCAGTGGAAAGTAGAAGGTGACCTAAAACTAGGTACCTTACTTACTGGGAGGAGAAGGCTTTAAATTTAAGTATGATCACCTGTTGTATTCTCAGATAATGTTTCACCAGTGTTCTTGCAGTAACTGGGGCTAAACTGCATGCCACAAAGATGTTAAGGTTGCCTTGTGCTTTCTTAATTGTTTGCTATCCCATGTTTTAAATATCCGGAGATAGGCAACAGATGATTTACATTATGCTGTGTGCTGCTGTAGGCAGCACCAGTACAGTACTGCAGGTTGTCCCCTGTAACGTTGTTGTTTTACTTCATGCCTCCCTTCCTGAAGCAGTGGGCTATATGATAAACGTGAAAAAAGTGTTTTATATATATATGTATATATATATACACACACACACAGTCTGATCTAATTGGGCATTAACGTTGGTTAGCAAGGAGCTACTTTCATACAGGGCCAGTTTGAAGGTACTTTTGCCGTTTCACCTTCACGCATGATGTTATAGTGTTTTTTTATTTTCTTAAAAATAGGCAGCAAAACCTCAAACTCGTGACTTGAAACAGAACAGCTAGTACAAGTCTGGAGGCTGAGGGCTGCACTGGGGTGTAAACACTGCGGTTTCTACGCCTGCTTGCTCAAGGCATGTTGCTGACATCCCCTTTCTTGAGATATCCATTTGTGAAAATGGGTGTTAGAGGGAAGGTTGTTAATGGTTACTTTTTGATGCTATATGCGTTTAACTTAGAGTAATTGTCAGTTGCTGCTCCAGTGTCTGAAGTACTATATTTTTTGGGTGTTTAAACTAAAGGAAAAGAGGCAACCTCAGTTGTTGTAGTCTAATTGGCAATGCCAATATAGATGAATTTCAGCTGACCTGCTTAATTTTCAGTACACCTGGTGTTGTCATGATTCAGTAGGCTGTAACTACTGCTGCAGCAACAGCCACTCTGCTTCTCAGTGCTGTGTGCTGTTGTAGGATAAACAAATATGTTGGTCATAAGATCTTATTGGAGACTAGCCAAACAATACATCTTACCACTATCTAGCATATAGGGGACATCAACAAAAAGAAACTGTCTGGATATTTTCACTGATGGTATTCACTGTCCCATGGCTAGAGCCTGGTTTTACATAGAAAAGCTGAGGATTTGCAGACACTGACTCTGGAGTTGTGATAATGCAGATTTTACATAATAAATGTAAATTTCTAGTGAAACATATTTATGGTCAGAGATTCAGTCTGAAATCCCAGAATAAGATGTGACTGTACAGATTGTGCTCCTCTTAAATGGCGAGTGGTTAAAAAGACACCGAAAGTAATTGATATTAGCTTTGATATAAACAGGTAACAGTGTAAGAAGACTGTAGAAAGTACAAGTTCTAATTCCAGCTCAGGACAGACTTTAGTTGCTCTTTCATGGTTTCTATACCAGTGGAGTATCTGATACGTTATATTTTCTTATATATAACTGGTTTATTTGGGGAAATTTCTTTTGAAATGAAATTTCTTTTTTCTGTGAAGGAAACATCTGCTCAAATGCTTAGATTGGTGTGATATGATTAAGTACCTCATTTCCTATACATGATAACTTGGTTTAAAAAGCCACAAATTTGTGTAAGTTTTGACAGTGACTACAAAATACTTTCAGTACAAGGGATACCTACTTGATATTTAATGATATTCTCCACCCCATANCCATGTGGCTCCAGAAATGGCAAGTTCTGTTGGTGATAAAGCCTGTAGTGAGTAGCTATTTTAGGTGAATCTTTTTCTTGTGTCACCTAAACAATACTTCTTCTTTGGATCAGTTTATGTACGTATTTCGGGAATGTGGTTATGGTGATATTTTTCTGGATGGTCTTACTACCCTCTGAAGATGCTCAGAATGATTTATAAATCTGATCAATTATTTACAAAACAGGAATCTTTGCAATGTGAAAACGATCCATTTCCAAACAGATCCCAGACATTTTACATAAAAGTTTAGAGTAATAGGACAAAACTGAAGCTGTTGCAAGATCAGTACCTGGAAAACAGTGATGCGAAAACAGAGGAAGAAATGGGACAGCATGTGAGGAAGGAGGTGTAGCCATTCGTACACAATGAATACAAGTGGTCTGTACTGTGAGTTTATTTTTTAGGCTATATAGATGCGTCTATGAAATGTGTTCTGTCTCTTGTTATCTGGTTATGTTTAAGCTCGTTTTTCAACTATGCTGGTGTAGATGAGAGACATAGAATTCCTTATTTCAAGAGTTAAATGAACTAAAACACAAATCTGAACTCAAAAATTCATGTTGCTTGCAGTTTACCTGTCAAGCTTTCAGTAGTTCTTTCTAAAGGAGCTGTGTCAAAATTCACCACTGAGAATGTCTCCTTGTGATAAGGTTTCTAAAGAAATCTGCCCAGTATATCACAAACAAGTAGTTTTAGATAGAGAAATGTGGTTTTTATAAAAAAAAATATATAATGATTTCTTTCTATTCAAAGATATGTCTGTCCAGAATGAGGCTGTCGCTTTCTTTTACATACTGACAAACTTTTGCTGACTTCATAAATGGAGAGAGCAGTTTCCTTTCAACTTCGTCAGGGTGAATCTGTAAGCTGTAGCAGCTGGCCTGTAAGAGCCGGAAGTGTGTGGTGGATTTTAGTGTGTGGCTTTTTTCTTTTGGTTTTGTTTTAAATCCAGGGGTAGTATTTTCTTAGGACATCTGTAGTTAACAAAAGTTTACGTAGACTGTGGTGTTCTACAGGAAAATTAATTGTTCTCCACACATTTGAATGTTGTTACTTAGCTGGAATATTATAGTATATAATGCAGCCATTCTGGGCATAATTGAGAAATGTAATTGTTTTTCTGTTGAAATTTCTTTCAGTCTCTTTCCCTTTTTCTGCTTCATTTTGTGGTTAGTAGGAAGGAGTATCTATGAAGATTCTTTGTGAAAACAAGTTCTTAAGCTATCATCCTGGGAGAGATCTTGGTACATTACCTTAAATGGCCACAGCACCTTCTGACATGTGTTTTAGTTCTGCAAGGGGAGCAAGGACAAAAAGGATTGAGACAGATCAGTTTAAGTAGATAAAAGTCACAAGATGCTGTCTTGATTAAAACTAAAGCAGAACTAAATTGTTCTGTGGAATTTTTAATAAAGAAATGTTTCTATTGGTTCTGTGCTTGTTTGTTTATAGTTTGTATAAGCTTCCTCTGAGAAGCGCATAATGAAAAAGGCAAAATGCCAGAAACACCTTGGTGAATGTTAATATTTTCTGCAATTATATTTGACTAAACTCTTGCTCACTGTAACAAGCTTTTCTACTGCTTGTCTTCTGTGACATGCTATTGATTTTTTTTCAAAAAATTGAAGGTAATTAAATGTCTTTTTCTTGCAGTTCATAACTGGACTCAAGAGGACACTCTTCAGTGGCTGTCAGAATTTGTGGAACTGCCTCAATATGAAAAAAATTTTAGAGACAGCAATGTGAATGGAACAACACTGCCCAGGTGACTGTTTCTTCTGGATTAATTTCACATAATTCCCTGTAGTTTCACATATTTCCCCTAATTTATTCTGAATGTAGGGACAGCTATGTGAACTGAAGGTCTAGCAAGGTATGGTCAAATGCAGAAAGTGTTTGCAGTTCTGAAGAGCTGGGTGCAATTTTTTTCCTGCCAAAATATTAAAAAATGTAATTGCTTCTTGCAACTCCTTTCATCTTATTTTTGTTTCTTTGTGTTGAAGCTTTTATTGATAACGTTATCATTTTATATGGTAGCAAAAGTTTTTTTTACATCTTCCAATCTATTGTATGGGTATACATCAAAAATTACCTGCAGAAATGCTTTTCTTGAGCATAAGTACTAAATGGAAGTATTGTCTGTCTTTCAGAGTTTACATAATAAAAGTTGATGTCACAGGTCTGCAAATACACTTCTACCTTTACCTGTGTCAGATGGATTTAATTAATGATTATTCCAGAAAGAAAATTATAGGGAAATGATTTGTTGTTCTTTGTTTGCCTGAATGCTGAATGCTGCTTTTATAGCATCACTGTCATTGTATTACGTTTCTCACTGTAATTGCATAACTGTAATCTGTGTAACTGTGGGAAATGCTGTCGATGATGTATTTCTTTCCATGGCTGTCTTTGAATATAGCTTGTGGAATAGGTAATGTTTTGCCTTATCATTAACAGGATAGCAGTAAATGAACATGCTTTCATGATCTCTCACTTGAAAATAATTGACCGGAGCCACAGACAGAAGCTTCAGCTTAAAGCCTTGGATGTTGTCTTATTTGGACCTCTCACACGTTAGTAACTTCTGGGTGCTTTTTTGTGGACTTTTTTTTTTTGTTGGTTGGTTTGGTTTGGATTTTTCTCCCATATTTCTTGTAAGAACTCAAGAGAGAATATTTCAGTAGAGGACAGCTTATCTCTTTCATGAATGTACTGATGGATTGCTTAGCATGTGTTGTGGAGCTGAGCAGTGAATTAGAAAAGATTGTCAAGATGTTGGGACCAGACAGAGGTTCACTTGTGGAAGATGATGTAGAAATTCTAGTAGAACCCCTCTTGACAGTGAATGACTTTACAAAAGTCAGGCCAGATCTGGGCTGGCCTGACTGATCAGAGTCAAGACAATTTTAGGCGAAAACGACCTTTGTATTTGTATTTTGTATTTGCATTATGCCTTTAATTCTAGCAAAAACTGTATTTTAAAAGTTTCTTTTACAAGTGCAAGTGATTTAAAATGTTATACTACCAAAGGTCAATGTATCACATCCAAGATTCACATACACTTCATTCATGTTTTGCTTTTAAAAAGCAGTGCTATTAATTACTTACTGTTTCAAAATCTACTTTATTTTGTACAAGTGGATTTTTTAACTCATCATACAGTATTCCAGAGGCTGCAGGCTGGAGAGAGCTTACTCTGACATACCTGAAGTTTCTACTGGCAAGATAAAATGTAATTGTGGCAACTTTTAAAAAACTCATTTAAATAAAGTTACAGACTAGATACTAAACTAGATAGTTTAATAAGCTGTCTTCAACGTAATGTAAGTTTTAGTATAGATTAAGTAGATTGTATTGGAGAAGAGTTTCTTATGTTGTATGGAAAATGCTGTGGAATCCATTTGCAAGGTGTTTGTTGGAGGTGGTCTGAGATAAATCAGATGGAATTCTGTTCAGTGTCAGCTTCTGTTACCTTTCAGGCCATGGGGTGGGTGGGAAGTCCATAATCTGATGTCTGTATTAGTGAATTAGTAAATGACCATGTTGTTCTCTGCACAGGTCCCCCTCACAACTGGATGAAGGATTTTATTTTAACAGTTTCTATAGTTATTGGTTTTGGAGGCTGCTGGTTTGCCTATACACAGAACAGAACCTCAAGAGAACATATCACAAAAATGATGAAAGACTTAGAAAGTCTCCAAACCGCAGAGCAAAGTCTTATTGACCTGCAGGAAAGGTATAAAACCTGAAAAAGTTAATGTTTAGTTGTCCTTTTGTTTTGAGGTTAGATACGGTACAGATCCTTTACCATCATAAAGTGTTTTCATTAAGTTGTCTTTTGATTTCATTCTTCTTAACTTTGCATGGAAATCATGATTTCGGTGTTGATGGTATTAGGTGGAAATCTCTCTTAGATATTTCAGCAGCCAATGCTGACTTCGGGTTGAAGGTAGAGATAAGAGGTTCTGTGTTTACCTACAGATTTAAAGTATGTACTGTTCTTTTCATATAATTAGAGTTTACTTTGGAATACTTACAGAGAATTAAGAAAATGTCTACAAAGACTTGCATATTAATCTTATTATACCTCTAATGAAGTTTCACCTAAAAGTTCCTATAATTCTGTCTGACGTGGACATCACAGTGTGTGATGCAGTTATTGATGGTTCATGAAGCTTGCACAGTCTTTATTATCACAGAATGGTTGAGATTGGAAAGGACTTCTGGAGGCCATCCTGGAGGCCATCTTGTCCAGCCCCACCTGCTCAAGCAGGATCATCTGGAACAGGTTGCCCAGGACCATGTCCAGGCAGCTTCTGAATATGTCCAAGGACGGAGACTCCTCTGCATCCTTGGGCAACCTGTGCCAGTGCTCAGTCACCCTCATGGTGAAAAGGTGTTTCCTGATGTTCAGATGGAACCTCTTGTATTTTTGGTTTGTGCCCATTGCCTCTTGCCCTGATGCTAGACATATTTTCTTTTCCTGAGGACTGCAACTTTTAACGAATATGATGTTTTTTCTCATATTATTTGTTCAATTGCGAAGGCTTGAGAAGGCACAAGAAGAAAATAGAAATGTTGCTGTGGAAAAGCAAAATCTGGAGCGCAAAATGATGGATGAGATCAATGATGCAAAACGGGAAGCTCATCGCCTAAGGGAGCTAAGAGAGGGAGCTGAATGTGAGCTTAGCAGGCTCAAATATGCAGAGGAAGAGCTAGTACAGGTATTTTCAAACTTAAAAATTTTAGTGTTGACTTTAAATTGATCCTGGTTTTATTAGATCCTTAGAAATGTTTATAGCATCATTTTTCTAATGCTAAATTTGAATGGAAAATTCTAAGAGCACTTAATGACTCTGTCAATCATGCCATTATCTAGGAAAAATAACCCTGAAACTATTGAAAGGCGTACAGTTTGTATTAGCTTATCATAATGTTGTTGGATTCATGAAACAAAATATATACAAAAGCTTTTTTCTTATCTTGTTATCAGGTGAGAAGTAACTTTCACTCTTCTGAGTAGTGATACTTTGGATTTATTGTACTAGATAAAAATACTCTCTTGCAAAAATATGTAAACTTAATGTTACAGATCATATATCTTAGGAAAAAAGATCTGAGTATAATACAGTATGTGGAAATTTGCATGCAATATTTCTGAAATGCCTGATCTGCCTTGTGACAGAAATTGGCACCCACCAGAGCTCTGTAAAGCCTTCGTTTGCAGTGGGGTACCAAGGGGCTTATTTCACTTTCTTCTACTGTCAATTCTAATGGCACTCTTGGTGACACTTTTATTTCTTCTTGATTGTTAGGTTCGCATGGCTTTAAAAAAGGCTGAGAAGGAATTTGAGCTGAGAAGTAATTGGTCTGTTCCTGAAGCTTTGCAGAAGTGGCTTCAGTTAACACATGAAGTTGAAGTACAGTATTACAATATCAAAAGACAGCATGCAGAAATGCAATTAGCAATCGCCAAAGATGAGGTACTAACTCTTATTCTTCAGTCACTAAAAGGCTTTTCTGATCTGTTGCTAGAGGTATGAAATAGTAAATAGGAATTATTCAGAGAACTGGCTATGTTTTTCTCCTCTTGAGTTGTTGTTTGTTACTTGTCAATATTGCTAATGTTTTATCATCTGTGTTAAGTGTATAACTTCTAGTTTTATGCATTTAATTTTATCTTGCTGTTTAGGCAGAAAAGATAAAAAAGAAAAGAAGCACTGTATTTGGAACATTGCATGTTGCACACAGTTCCTCCCTGGATGAAGTGGACCATAAAATCCTTGAAGCAAAGTAAGAGTATTACCAGGATGGGTATTCTTTGTGTTTGTTCATTCCTGGTACAATAGATTTTTTTTTTTTTTGTTGAGGGTTACAGAATTTAGTGTCTCAGGTGGGGTTTTTTGGGGGGTGGGTTTTTTGTTGTTGTTTTTGATTTTTTTTCTTTAATTTTTAAGTAAAGCAGTTTAAAAGATAATGACATGTGAATATTTACACAGTCCTAATGGATGTCCTGGTATGCTAGAATGACTGGGCTTGTGTTGCTTTGCTTTATAATGAAGAACAATGCCTGTAATTTTACTATGTGCTTTTTTTTTTTTTCTAGGAAAGCCCTCTCTGAGTTGACAACAAGTTTGCGAGAGCGTCTTTATCGATGGCAACAGATTGAAAAGATTTGTGGTTTTCAAATAGCACACAACTCTGGGCTGCCAAGTTTGACCTCCTCTCTCTACTCCGATCACAGCTGGGTAGTTATGCCTCGAGTTTCTATTCCTCCATACCCAATTGCAGGGGGAGTTGATGACTTAGATGAAGATACTCCTCCGATAGTTTCACAGTTTCATGGTAAGTGGTGAGCTCAGTAAAAAGAAAGGGGTAAAGTTGTAGAAGATTGGGATTTCAGGTGCATCTTTTGGGACTTGAATAAACTGAAAACTGCCACTTAAACAAAAACTTAAAATGAGCAACGCTGAATTTCTTATTACCACATTTATTTTTCAGGTGAAAGGAATGGAGTTAGTCTAGGGTTCCTTGAGCTGCTACTAGGAAGAGCACATCCTTTGAGAGGCCACATGCTACATTTGTACATCAAGCGTTCTTTAGCAGCTAGAACTAAATGCTGTTGTTGTCTGAGGGAAGCTCTTAGGCAAAATATTTGTATTTGGATACAGTGGGTTGTCTGAGTGTAAGACAGAGGGGCCAAGTGCTGGAGGGAGAGAAATCCAGCTTTGGTTAAACTATGATCGAAATATATACACTGGGGTTTCAGACCACCCTCGTGTCTCCAGTTATTGCGTCAATACAAGAGCTTGTTTCATGGAAGTTGTGATTAACTGGACCCTAGAAGCAAATCAAGAGGATGAGCTCCATGTAGCTATTCAAACAGGCAATATCAAGCTGAGGAATGAGTAGGGAAGAAAATTTTCTCCTATGTGTACATTTTTCTTCCAGGGCAGGGATCCTCAGAAGAAATTAGAACTGTATTTTAAAATAGCATGAGACTATTTACTACTTCGTTGGCTTTGTTTACCATCCATTTGTCACATGTTCTTCTTCTGAATGACCAACCATTTGTTTTCTGCTGCCAACAGTGAGAGGTTCATTAATCCCCTTTGCAGCACTATTGCAAGTTGTGGTCCATTTTAAAGAATACTGTCTCTTTCATTGTCTTCACTGTGAAGGCTTTGATTTAAACCTTAGCAAAAAATTTCTTGGATGACCCAGTAAAATACGGATGCATAAAGCTAAACTTCCACTTCTGTATGGAGAAACCTGTGTTCTGATTTGGAAATGAAGAGCTCCATTTATTATGTATTTCCAGATGGTCTAAAATGACATAATGCTTAAATATATGTGTAAGACTTAAGAGTTTCTTAAAGTTCACTTTGTTTGGAACATTTAGCTGCTGGGTGTTGTCTTAGTCAGTGATTACAGTTACCCGATTCTTATTAACATTACGAAAATGTGTTTAAATGTGTTTTTCTGTGTTGAGGTAAGGCATGAGAGCTGGATTTTGTAAGCCATCACATGAAGGAAGTAGCTTCTCCTTAATTTACCATCTTTTAACATTTCTACTAATTAAAAAAAAAAAGCCAAACAAATCTAAACCACAACAACAGCTGCCCTTCCCCGCCCACCAATCAAACCAACCCAAAAAACAACCCAAACTAAACCCCAACCAAACTCAAAGACCAAACAAATCCCAGCCCGAACAAGCAAAAACCCAAATGCAAATACTTGGAACTCTGGAAAGAGAGGGAAAATATGCTGAATACTTTGTTGTTGAAACCAGTTCAGGAGTCGTATTATTGTAGGTTAGTTTAGTGTCTGTTAAATGATTCCAGTCCTTTAGACCAAAATGACAATGCACATGAGTAACAGAAACAAAATGGGTTCAAGCAAAATGCAGTGTGCAGACAGGTCAGTTATGAGAGACTGTTTGAGTGCCTGGACCTAAACTGAAGTATCCTTTGATCTCTTAAGGCTGACACAGTTTGAAGTCTGGGGTGACAGGCTGAAAAGATGTGAAGTATTAGATCTGTTTAATCAATCCTGAGCTGAAGAACAAAAAGAGGAACAAAATCATTACAGGAAGGTGACAGTGAAACTTCTACTTTTCCTTTCTACTGATTAGGATTCAGCTAATTCCTTGATTTAGTGAGTTTCACTAATTCTAGAAGTTAAATTGTCATCCCTGCATCCTTTGTAATCCCATGCATATACACTTAAACCAAAAAGATTGCAACTTCTCTGAAAAATCACTGATGGTATAACCTTGGTCTTTATATCAGTGAGTAGGATGGTATTTGATTAACCTGGACACACTGTAGAAATTTAATGGGGGGATTCTTAGTCTCTTATCTCAGTTCACGTTTGCTTTTTTAGGAATATTTTTGTAAGAACATAAACTTATTTTTGAGTGGCCAACACTTGCTTTTTGGCTTGGTGTGGAGTTCATCAAAAAGTAAACCCAAAAGTTTCAGTTACATTACAGCTGTCACGTTGGGACTTGCAAACCTTTTGTTTCTGCTCAGTCCAGCAGGAAACAATGTGTAAGTGTTGGCAAAAGTGCAGCTACTGCATGGTTTCCGCACTAAAAGCAGAAGGGACAACTCAACCTTTTCTGAGATTCCAGGAAGGAAAACCGTAATTTACCTGATGCTGAACCAGCTTCTCAAAAAATAAAATTAATTTTGTCAGGCTATGCATCCTTGTCTGCAAAAATAGCTTTTAGGGTGTTGTGTTTGCTAAACAATTTGATCATCAGTTAAGGGTATGGTCTTACCAAAGCAGTGATGCATTCTGTGGGACAGTTTGAGAAGGAGTGTAAGAAACCTTGAGGCTCATAACATCTAGCCTCAAAACTGGCCTGTAGATGTATTTCCATAGAAGTATTGCTGCCTCATCACCTTTTGAAGGAGAAATTACATTAGGAACACTTTAGTTTGTCACTTCCTGTTAGATACTTTCCCGGTCAAGTCTTGTGTTGCTGTCTCCACCCGTTCTTGGTATTTTTGTTTCAGGAAATTCAGTTAGCCTGGCAAAAGTGGTATCAAATAGGAAATTATTGTGCTCAAAATTATGTTGAACTATGTGTTTCCTATCATGTTATACAAAGTGAGATGGGTCATCCATAACTTTGAATTAACGTAGCGTACTTCAGTTAGCTGTTTGGTTAGATATGCCTACATTTCAAAACTTTTAAATACTCTTTTAAGCTCCAAATTATCACACAAGTAAATTACAGGATATTGTGTAACATACTAATTTCAGCACTGCTAATTTTAGTTTATAAAAGGTTGGGAGTTTCAGTAGAATCTTTCTTTGTTCTCCAGAGAGGATAGTGAGCCAGAGCTTTCTTGTACATGGTCAGAGTAATATTTGGCAGGCACAGGACTGCTGCAGTTGCATCTTGGCTAGCTGCTTCATCTTAGTGTAGAATGTATAAGCCAATGCCACTCTTTCTTCCTGCTAAACAGTAGAGGAATGTCTAAGTTGTTTAAGAATCACAGAGGCTGAAGCAGATACCTGCTATGTAGTCTTCAGAGTAGATATTGTTAACATCAATGTCACTTGGAGGGTTTTGGTTTGCTTTTTCTTTGCCTCAGGGTCCATTGTAAAACCTCCCAGCACACTGGCGAGAAGCAGTAGCTTGTGTCGATCAAGACGCAATGTTGTGCCATCATCTCCACAGTCTCAGCATGCTTTGCACTCCCCTGACCCTGACATCCTTTCTGTGTCGAGCTGCCCAGCTCTTTATCGAACTGAAGAGGAGGAGGAAGCCATTTACTTCTCTGCTGATAAACAATGGTACGGAGCTTAGCAAACAGCACTTGGAACTCTGATAGGATTATTTGAGACTAACAGTTTAGAATTAAGAGGTTGAACCAAGCCAGAAGTTAAAATAATCTGTAGGATAATATAAATTAATGTAGTCCACATGAAACAGAGAGAGATCTAGTCTGGTATGTGTGTGTAAATAGCTAGCATGTCGTATACAGTTAAGTAATGTTACAATCCAGGGTGCACTGAACTAACCCTGATTCTCCATTACAATATGTTACTGGCTTTTACATCTGAAACTAGGATCAAAAGCAATGTCAGCTACTGGGCGAAGAGAAGATGGATGGTAGCACAATTCTTACAGCATGTTGAGCGTGTACCTACTCTTGTTACATGGCCTCATAGGAAAAGGTTAAATTCCTTTTGGAAGGAGCAAATGAGCTTGTTGAAAGGTAGGGACACTTGTCCTGAAGAAACTTTTCGTATACGATAGGCTTAAATTTTCTTTAATTTCATAACTTTTCTGACTTCACATGCCAGAAAGATAGATTTTGTTCTTTGACATGAGATACAAATGACTGATTCTGGGCAGATGCTGCTGCCCGCAAAACCAAGATTGCACAAATTAATTATCTTAAGTTTATATAATAAAATGATGTAATGCAAGTTATCAGTTAAAATGTTTAACTTAATGTTTCTTTGTTAATTAACTACTAAGGAAAAGTGTGGGTGGTGCTTTTAGACTAATGTTATTGACTCTAAATTAATTTCCTTTTTAACTGCAGGGACAAAATAGTAGTCTCATTATGTTTTTCTCCTCTCTTTGCTCTGACTCAGGGAAGTACAGGAAACAGGTTCGGAATGTGACTCCCTAAATTCATCCACTGGAAGGAAGCAGTCTCCTCCAGCAAGTCTTGAGATGTACCACACACTTTCTCCTCAGAAAGTATCCCCGGAAGAATTCTCACTGGAGGAATCATCTACAGGAGACTCCTCTTCTCTAACTGCAGATATTTCTAGGGGCTCTCCTGACTGTGTAGGCATGGCAGAAACTAAAAGCATGATCTTTAGTCCTGCAAGCAAAGTTTATAATGGAATTCTGGAGAAGTCCTGCAGCATGAACCAGCTTTCAACTGGGATCCCAGTCCCAAAGCCTCGTCACACCTCATGTTCTTCAGCCAGCAGTGATAGTAAAGCCTGCCATGAAGCTGCTTCTGTCCCTAGGATAAGTAGCATCCCACAGGACCTGTACCAAAATGGTGAAAAAAACAAAAAGCCATCAAAAATAAAAAGCCTCTTTAAGAAGAAGTGTAAGTGAGGTGGGCAGAAGAAACCTGTAGTAACATTATACAAACTCTATTTTTTTAAATATTTAGGAATGTAATTCCATTTGAGCATCAGACTGGATGTACTAATGGAATGCTCTGTAGGTCAACTATATTTAACTGACTGTACTGTCAAAAGTCATGCCAGCTGTCAATGAGAAATCATTAAAAACTTCAGACAGTTTACATTCATTTCTGCCTATTTATTTATCTTTTTTTTTTAGCTTAACTTTTTATTTTGTATTTTATTTTGCTTTTGCTGGTTTTGGTTTCGGGTTTTTTGTTGTTTTTTTTTTTTTCTTTTTTTTCTTTTTTTTCTTTAGTTATTCATAAGCCATTTTTAAACCACTTTGGACTTCTAAGCTTTAATGGACTAGTAAGCCTTCCTGGGCTTGCCAGAGTTTCTTGTTTACCAGAGCATCTTCCTATCTTTCCATAGAGCTAGGACACTTATCTACTGAACTTTAAGAAAAATAAAAGAAGTAGAACTAACTGAATTGCACTACTGTTTTACAGACTGGAAAAGTCTCTCTGCAAGTGAACCTGAAAGACTTGTATTTGACTGAGGAGATGAATCTTTTCACTTTTAGATCTTTTGGGATTTTTAAGTAGAACTTAGGATTTCTAATTGACTTGATTTCTGGAAATGGAAATGCCATGCTTTTATTATGGGAAGCTTTGTTAGATGCAATTATTATTAGAATGGTTCAAGTCCTGCTGTAAAGATCATGTTTTTCCCAGGACTTTCACTGTAATTTTACTTCACTGCAGGCTGTATGACAAAAAAAACCAACAACCCAACAAAAAACAATAAAAAATAAAGAACCCAACAATAACAAAAAACCTAAACCACAAAGTAATTTAACAAGAGAAGAGGTTGTTGATTCCTTATGCAAGTGATGGATATGAAACTTGACTGAGAACTGAAAATACTCACCCCCTTAAAGAGAAGGGGGGATAATACCTTTTGTTTACAGACTGACAGAGAATGGACATTTGGTTTGTAAAAGTTTGTACTGTGGTAAAGATAATAAATTGGAGACATTATTGTGCTTGGGAATGTTCCAATTTTATCTGATGCTTGTTTCAGAGGTCCTGTTAATTGAAAGCTGTTGTAGGCTACATTGCTTATGCTTACTGCTGTGTGTAAGTTATATTTTTGGATTAGCTATTAATGTCTTAATGTCCTCCTTTTGTAAGATTTCATACACTTTATTTTTGTATAGTTTGAAGATCTAGCTGTTCAGACATGTCTGAAGTAAATGATCTAATTTTATAATGCATACTGTTATACTAACTCCTAATTGTAGATAAAAAGATAGATATAAAGGTGAGACTCGACACGCTTCAGATAAAAGCAATTTTTATGTTAAGCTTTTATAGGAAGAGGAAGAGATGAAATTACTATGACACAACAAATAAGCCTTCTTGGGGCAACAGAAGCTAGTTGTTAAAAAACACTTTTGTGGGTTTTTTTTTTTTTTTGACAGTTGGAGATAGCAAATGTACTGCTTGAGCAACAGTGCCTTTCATTCAGTTTGTCTGAATTATATTAATACTGGGCAGGAATTTCTTTTGTGAGATACATTCCAAAGAAATACTTCTTGCTCTAGTGACCGCAAGCAATTTTCCCAGTGATGACTAAATATTTTCCAGCTCTTCCATAGGGGTATTTTAGTTGCCTCAGTAGCAGGTGCCACTGCCAGGGACCTGTGACTGAGGGGCTCACTTCTGCCAGTATGTATGTGTGCTGTACTGGACAGAAGAATTAATTCACTGGCTGCCTAAATTGTTTTCTAGTAAGGAGCCTTCAAAACCTGTAGCTAAATGAAATCAAAGTGATATATGTCTTTTCTGTAATTTTCTATTTAGGTTCCATTGTACATAATACTGTCTTCAAGAAGCGGTGGTGATGTTAACAGGAGCATTTACTGTGGCTAGTGAAAAAGCTTAGAAGAGGAGGGTTAGAAAATGAGGTGGAGACATGGAGGCACTTACATATGTAAGTACCTTAGGAGTCCTAGTACATTGACTGATTCCTGTAAGAGAACAGAAGGAATCCAGAGTTCTGCTGTTTTAACAAAGAACAATTGTGTCATTAATCCAGAAAAGCATAGAAGGAACCAACCGTTTGGTAACGTTTGGGGAAGAGAAAATAATGAGAACATGCTATTGTTCCATTAGTCTTTGAATCATCAGATTGAACAGTTGTAGCTGCAATAAAAGTCATCACAAAGTAACAATGGTCTCTTTGAGCAAAGGTTGTACCCTCTGTATATGGTAGATTTAAAAAAAAAAA
>VXBZ01005570.1:1579734-1593439 GCA_013399135.1 Heliornis fulica
AAAAAAAAAGCTACGATGCAAAAAGACTTATACCAGAGAACCACCTTGGTACTGAGCCTTCAGAATTGTAGTTAAAAGCCTGATGAAGTTACTTGAATGTGTACAAAGGGAAAAATACATTAAAATAGAGAACATATTTTGCTTCCCAAACAGCATGGAGAAAAGTGCTACCAGAAAAGTTTTCATTCTCGATGCCTGTCCATGAGAAGGCTATATCAATAGTGGAATTTAAAGTAAGATCTGGGGCTGGATAGTGGAGTGCAGTGTGAGGTTTGAGTAACTCTCTTACTGCCATAGAAGATGAAGAAGCATTTTGATACCAGGGAGTAAAGATTTACACATGGAAGAAAAAAAAAAATGTGGTACTGAGGAGTGGGACTGACAGCACTTCTTAATCCTGACATCAAAGTCAGTCAAGCTCAAATACTGAGAAGCCAAACCAGACAAATACAGTTTTCTGTAGCAAGTATAACTAAAAATTGAAATAGAGGAGGTGTTGGACTCTTCATTGACTGTGAGTTTAAATGTTAAGTATCTTTGGATTTACACACTTTAACTGTCTTCTGGGAAATAAAAATATGGTGTTGTAAAAACAAATGGGAAGAAATTATCAAAGTGATAGATTTTTAGCTTCAAAATGGCAGACCTTTGGAGTACAGACTGCTCTCAACACTCAGTTTATCGCCACCTTTCCCGTAACTGTAGCTGCTATTTAATAAATATTAAAGAACTAAGTTAGTGTGATGGAAGTGGTGAGTATTGTATGTTGGAGCACAAACTAATTTTAAGGTCATAGAGTTGGTTTATTTTATTATTATTTTAATGGACACATCTTGCCACCTAAATGTGTCCACCATCTGAGTGACTTGCATTGTGCCTACTGTGGCTACTGTAGAAATTGTCGTCTTCAAACTGTTAGCACCTTTTGGCTAAGGTGTGTTGAGAGCATTGACTCCAAAGTCAATTGCCAGATTCATTGGCAAACATCAAATCCAATGCCTGAGATATGTCTACATCTTGGAAGTGAAACTGTTCTTAAAAAGACCTCCAGGTTTATTTCTGTTCACTTTACAGTGTAATTTGAAGTGATGGACAGTGTGTCCAGCCTTCATTCCAACCATTTGGATTTATGGATGACCTGTTGGTCCTTTGAGATGCTCATTAGTGTCACCGCTCTTAAAAGGCTGAGAACTCCTGTGCTCTGCACTCAAGATCAGACTCTTGGGGAGGGGAGGGGTTTGTTTTTTTTTTTTTTTTTAAGCTGTTGCAGCTGTAATCCATGTTCTATTTTAAATTTCCTAGTAATTTTTTCAGAATATGAAGATCTTTGCTTTCTTAAATATTTTGTTAAGAGTCTTTGGTCAGTACAGAAGCCCTTTTTGTGGATGCAGTCTGAAAGGCTTCTCCCTGAAGAGGTTATCGTTTAAGTCTTTCACTTGTAAAAGGAAGTGTCAATGTGTGGTTCTATATAAAGGAGAAGAAAAAAAATTCCAAAAATTCTTCCAAAAGTGAACAAACCCAAACTTACCCACAATTATTACTTTACTAAAGCTGTTTGATGCTTGTTTCCTAATTGTGTAAAAATCTAGGAAAAGGCATTTCTGGTTGCAATGAGGAATGCTTTTGGCAAGTTTACAGTGGACTTTGAGATTAAACCAGTTCTTTTTCCCTGCTTGGTGATGGAAATGCACTTCCAGGCATATCTCCAGTTTCCTTTCCCCACATCACTGGTGCCTAGGTAGCAGATTACCCTCCTCTTTTTGATGGGCAGTTTTCTGAAAGAGGTGAAGATTCTCCATCATTCCATTTCCAAGCTATATTGCTGGAGCGGAATTGCTACCTAAATTTTATGTGTGCAAAGAAGCATTTAGTTTTCATTTACTTACAAGCAGAGGAGAATGTAAATTGAATGCTTAACTAAAAAAAAAAAACCAAACACCTTTTTTTTTTTTTTTGGAAGGCAAGTAAGAGCAATTACTCCTTGTACCTCTTTCCTATTTACTTATCTCCTACTTATCTCCTACATGTGCTAAGTGGGGTGAACACGGTTTTCTACTGTTCTCTAATCTGTTTTCCAATCTCTGACTAAAGTGATCTCATGTTTAAAACACTATTAGCTCTGAATTGCTGGAGGCATTTTAATCCTGAATGTTGCATCTTCATTGATTAATGAAGGTTAAGCCTACCGAGGTTTGATTCTAAGTGCTGGTAAACCTTTCCACTTTCTCGGGCAGAGATGCCGGTATGTATAACCAGGAAAGGCATTTGCCAGTGCAGCTTGCGTGCCTGACAGCACGTTTGTTGAGGCTTCAGTGTCACACACATTGCACAGATAGCTTTGCCTTCCAGCCCTGTAGAGACGGTGCTGGTCTGAAACTCCACTTAGTCCTCTCTTGCAGGATCCACTGATTAATGTTAGTGGTAACAGTGTGAACTTTAAGCTGTTCCCAGTTGCTCTTGCATCTGACATTACTTTAGCAAGGTGGCAGTGCTTATCAGTCTGGTCTTTCAGAAATAAAATGGATTTGTATTAGCTATTTTCCTCTGTAACTTTGAATCTCAAGTTTACCAAATTCTCTGTGTGTTCTGTATATTTAATGCTTCACTGAAATTAAAGTGGAAAGGTTGGTGTTTGCTTAGATGTTAAGGAAACATCTGAGCAGGGTAAAAAGAAATCCCTCTTGCTTATTGCAGAGGGTCAAAGAGAGTTCAGAGGTATTTCTTCTGCTCCTAAATTAGAAGACTAAGGAGTGCTCACAACTTACTTTGCTGGAGATGAGAGGTACATTCAGTCTCAAAGCTTTCAGATCTGTAACTATTATCTAAGCAAAACCCCCACCCTATCTTCTTTAGATGTACTCTGCAGGGCACTACCTTCACATTTCTGTTCCATTTTTGAACCAGCATTACATTTGGTAGGTACAGCACTAGCTCATGCCAGACCTCGGAGCAGCTTCAGCGAATGATTTCAGTAGCGTGTCTTAAAGTGCTAAAGACAACTGAATTAAGACTTTCTCCTTTACATTCCTTTTATTTTAATTCAATGTAGTTCTTTGCGAACCCTCTGCTATTAAAAAAATAAACAGGTACTGATAATTGATTCATGTTTAGAATGCAGTATATTTTTTCCAGCAGAGAATTCCCAATAGATAGGTGATAGATAGTTGCTTTTTTAAAGACTAGATTATAGATTAAAGACTGGATATTATAAAAACACTGCTGTACTTCAATGAGGTGCAGCATTGACTGGTGCAATTTGTGCGAGAGGGGTAAAGTTATTCTTAAATTCTTTTTTTAAATTTTCTTTTTATTTTTATCTTTGGTTGATGCTGCACAACTATTTTTCAGACCTGGATTCATTTAAAATTAAGGTCAGTATGTCCAGCCCTACGAAAGTCAGTCTTATACTGTTACTATTCTTACTGAAATGAATTAAAATCTTGAGTGTTTGTGCAAGCTTATCAGCTGGTTAGGTGGTAGAATGGGTTCTTGGAAGCCTTCAGGTGGAAGACAGAGAACTTCTGAAGTGTGAACCAGGTAACCTGTGTTCTGTAACAGATTTCAAGTCCACCTCCCAATAAGACCCAGTCTCCCCAGGGAAAATGTAGATGTACTTACTGCTTGGAACTTTGTAGTTAATTATATTTGGCTGTCTAATTCTAATAACTTGCATGTGCGCTATGCTTGCTTGCTTTTCAGTAGCTGACAAAAGCTATAGGAGATCTTGCGGGTTTGTTTAAAAAAAATAAAAATTGTTTAAAAAAAAAAAAGACTGGCTGGATAAATCTGTCAGGCTGTGAACTGACAAGAATGGGCAGAGATCTGAGCTTTTTGTCTAAAGGATTTGTTTAAATAGTTCTTAATGAAAGCATGTGTATTTTCACACTGCTCTCCTCCAAGCAACAACAAATAATTCAAATACGGTACATTTCAACGAGGCTATTTAGGAGGTGTCTTGCCCTGTTTTTACTTTTAATTTAAATAACATCGAGTTGTAGTGAGTGTTCAGCATATTAATGCTTGACTTAAAAGATTAGCAGAATCTGAATGACTTGCATTGTTTTAATTACAGCTTTATAAAAATGTAGATATTTGCATAAAGCCCATCATTGGATCTAGGTATGTTTCAATGACTTAGCAAGAAGAGGACCAAGACAAGAAAATATGTGCACAACTTAAATCTTTCTTAAGCTGCTTTGCTGTTCTGGGAGGAGATGTTCTCCATGCAGATTCAGCTCTTCCTCTATTTGCTCTTAGCTTCTGTTTGTTTTTGTTAGTTGAACTAAACTAAGAAACAAAACCCTCAGACTGACTAGTTTCTGTCTCTCTAATATATACACACTGTACTTGCTTTTAACCTCATCTACTGCATGTTTATGCTGTACACAAATGCAGTTGGAGTATTTCTTTGGTGTTGTACAGCATGATGCATTTCATTCCCCTTTCTAATTCACCTCCCATTAGCTATATATTGCTTTACAACTGGAAAAAAAAAGAGGTTTTGGGAATTGAGTCTGCATATAAAAATAATTTTTTTTTCCTGTGAGTCTTATGAGATATGTCCTGCTTGGAGAGTCTCAGACAGTATTTTCCTGTGTTTATTCATGTTACTTTATTTTATAAGTGGATATTGATTTCTGATGTGTTGTTACACTTAATGTTGAATAAATCTGACTTCCGTTTTGAAAAGTGAAACTGTGTTAGTGAAAATGTTATGTAATGCCAATTCACCATAGACTGTCTTCAGTCTATACAAAATATATCAACTCTTTTTTATTTCACCTTTAAACTTGAGATAAATTTCTTTGCTTAGGATTCTGGCCAGTATTTCTTTGTTTCATGCTATTAAACTTTGACAGCAATAATACTGGGAAGGGAAAGGTGGATAATTTTCTTTGGTAGCTGTATGCTACCGTTAGGCTTCGGAAATCCTGAGTCGTACTGCTTTTGCTTGAAAGAGCTTTTCTGAGCATAAAAGTTGTTCCATATTTTGGAGATTTGGAATTTTTTGTTTTCTTCCAAACAAGGTGAAAAGCCTTTCCAAATGGAATAGTGCATAGCTTTGTGATTTTTTTAGTGGGAGGTTTAGTTTGAGAGCATGTGGCACTCTACCAAAAAGGACCTCACCTAAGTCTTTGCTGTTTTAATATTCCTTTTAACTTGTAGAACTCCTGAGAAGGAAGAAGCACTAGCTGGACATCAAGAATATCTTTGTAAAAGTGGTTTCTCTTGTAACCAAAAGTCCCACCCAAGTGGAGATGAAAAGTTTGCCATCAATAAATGAGTGACAATGCAGGTATGGATGCTGGGATCAGTATGATTTGTGTTTAGAGAACTTACAGTGCAAGATAAATGAGTTAGGTTTTCCTCAGTTAAAAAGTATACTGGCAATTGAATCTGTACATGAGTCATTTTCATCTGTAGTTTTGTAATACAGCTCCTTTCAGAAGCAGCAGCTTGGTGTGAGTTGGTCGCTGGTTTCACTTCAGGTTGTCCTTAGTGTTCTTGATTAAAGTTTTGTCTGTCTGTCAGTGAGAAAAGCACATAGACTGGCAAAGCCTGTATCAGTTCTGCATCTTCAGAGAGTTGAAGACCTTTATGTTGTGGGCCTACTATTTCTGCTGCAAATAATGATTGAGGTGTTATAGCTTATAAGAAATGTCTTGATTTACTGCAGGATTAGGCACCCAAGCAAGTGGAACACAGAGCTTTATAATTCCATGGGAAAACACAGAGCTTTGGTTAATTAACACCTTCAGCAAGCTGATAATCACTGAAGTCAGATTTCTAGATGAGCTGCTTTTTATTATTGTTGAATTAACGTCAGTTTCCTTACCTTTCCAAATTTAGGCTCTTAGACAGACAGATTTACCAATGCCACTGGGCAATGGCATTGCTTGTGAAATCCTATAGCATCCTGCTTGCCCTTGATGAGACAGAAATGTGAAACAGATCTGAAATGGGACAGCTAATCTCTTCTAAGGTCCTTCAGGAGTTTAGTTGAGCTGTTCCTAGGGATAGAGTACTGCCGGTTAAGCCAGTCCTGGGCTGGTTTCATAAAGGTCTTCTGTACTCCCTGTTGCGAGTGCCTTACAAGGATGTGCTAAGTGTAGCTGTGCAATGGAAAATACTTCTTTATGCTAAGCATTTATCTGTAGTTGAAGTAAAGTTTAGCTGAGTTTCCTATCAGCTTGATGCTGCAGTACTTGTCTGCTTCAAACCTGTTTCTTCTACTCATTTCTCCAGTGTTTCCAAGAAGAAGTTAAATGGTGAGCTCATGAATCTTAAATATAAATATAGTTCAGTTCTGAAGACCAGGGGCCTGTCTGTTTTCTAAGAGGTCTTATCTTTGAGATGGTGCCTGTTCAGTAATTTGGAAGTAATTACTGAACTTCATCCTGGATTTTCCTTTGTTTCTGTACTATTTGTAAAGCCACTCATTCTCCGGTTCTTCTTATTTGGCTTTATGCAGGAGAGGGTTAGCAATACTCCAGAAATTTTCAGTCACAATTAGAGCATGTGGGTGAAAGCATGTGAGTCTGTGTGTGCGAAGAAAGAGTCTGGGGGTGGGGGCATAGGAGAAGGAATGTTTGTGCACTCAGAAACACAGGAGTCTGGATGAATGGTGGGAAAGGTGAAGTTATACATGGGGGAAGTTCAAACACCAACTTTGTAATTACTGAAGTGCTTCCCCCAACCCTCCTTACTCCTGCTCTCATGAAACATACCCGGGGTTTAAGAGAGTTGTAAATGAAACTAATGCTTGGGGGAGTGGGAAACCAATTGTGCTTTCTTCTCAATCTATAGAATGTGTTTATTTTTTGCAGCAATTTTAGAAAAGAAATAGTTTGAAATAGATTCTATCTCCAATGGTATCCGATGTTACCTGTTGGAAGTGCTCTAAGGTAGATGACTACCTTACATCTCTACAAGGAAGAAAAAACCCAACCAGCAAAACCAGAGGTGTTTAAAGTGTTCTCTCTTTTCAGTATGCTGGTGCCTAGTTAGAGCATCTAACATCCTGGATAGCTGTAGTTTACGTTGCCGGACATTTTGATTAATTTTTGCCTGGGGTACAAGAAGTGACAAAGACAAAAGAAACAGTTTTCGCGAAAACTGATGAAAGTTATTATGTGTCACCAGTACCTAACAAGCAAAGGGCTTCTGAATGTGGGCATCTTTAAAAAGGGGTTCATGACACTTTAAAGAGCCTTTAAATGACATTTTAAATGTCTAGTCATTGCTGAATTGTTCAGCCAAAGGTGTGCCTTAACTGATTTGATTTATGACTTCAGACTGGTAAACAGCAAAAATCCCAAATTGAATATCTAGAAGTACAAAACCAAATCACCCCAAGCCCAAAAACCTCAGTTCAGAAACTTCAACCAGGAAAGAATACATCCTTTTAAGGATTTTTTTTTCTGGTGTAAAGTAATCAAACATAACAATTAGTTGTGTAATGGTGATCTTCATTTCTTTAGATAAATTGCTCAACCTATTGCTCCCAGTGTCTACCTCAACATGAAGTTGTGTTTTATAGTAAATCTGACTTCTTTTTGTCTTCTGTAATGCAAAGAAAAGTTTCTGCAGTGCAATTTACACCCTTAAGTGTGCCTCTGCAGCCTCCATTTTCAAAACCAGGCATGGGATACCTCTGCTGCTTTTCTGTTGTCAATGTAGCTCCACACATTACAAGCAAACAAAAGTTTTTTGGCAAGTTCAAAGGTTTTTATTGGAATTCAGTTTTGTTCAAGCCCAGAATAAATAGTTCTTGTCAAGTTTGTCCAAAGCTACTGGGCATCAACTAGGTTCTCATTTGAGGCAAGTGCTATAGCTACTATAATTGCTAATATTAGCCATAGACAAGCATTCTAGTTTCACTGAGGCTCTGCAGGGAGTGAAGAAAATTCTCATTCACCAAAATATCAAGGCTTTTTCTATCTAAGCCATGCTGATATAAATTAAGAAAAAGCTTTGAAGGATCTCTAGTTACTGCAGTCTTGGATCAGGTTAGTTTCTTGAAAAAAAATCAGTCTAACTATGTCCTTCAACATCAGAAATTAGTGGGAATAAAGGTAAACACAGTAGTTCCTCTTGCAAGAGGCTACCAAAAAAAAAAATCTAGATCCATAGAATGCTCTCTATGTGGTTTATAACTCAGGAAAGAATAGGGTAGAATTTGGTGTTGAGCTGCTAATCAACTTGAACATGAATGATGTCAGGATTGGAATTGGGTATCTAGAAAATACAGAGATAAAGATATTTAGAATATGTCCAGTTGTGTGAGGTACTCATTAGCTGCTGTGATGCTAATTTCTCATGTAAGCGCTAACTTTGAATCAATCCTGTTGAGCAATGAGGTATACTCTTCAGCATTGGAGCAAGCTAAAGAGAAAACCGAGCTGGGCTCTTCCACATGTCTGCAGAGACTCCTGCTGTTCAGAGTCCTCATTATTAGTGTTGAATGGTGATAATTTGAGGAATATCTGGAGATCCTGTAGTTTAAAAGCAAAGGTCTGCAGGAGTCCTGTGAAGAGGAGCTGCACAAAAGCAGAAAATCTTGCTCCTGGGTGCAGCAGAGAATATATATGCTGCTTATGTTCCCTGTGTTTTATCTAATGCTCTTGAAATTGTTTGATGCCCAACAATATGTACTCATTCCTTACTTTCTCTGGATTCCCTTAGATAGACTCTTTGTCACATTCAGGAAGAATATTTGCCCCATGCTACTCACCTGCCATAGACAAATGTAGGTAAAAGGTAACGTATTTTGGTTCAGGTGATTATCTTGTCTTTTTGGCTTCTGACGGATCTTTCAGTATTCCTGTGGAACCAAACTGTCCTGAGATTTGTATGGAAATAATTCACCCTTCCTTGGCACTAATTTGCTGCAACTGCAAATTCATTACAACTACAAAGGCTATTTTGGATTTGTATCTACTGTAGTTAACAATTCTCAAGTGTCCTATTTTCTAGGGAGCTCAGACAAACCTATTATCAAAGAGATGTGATTGATTTTTTTTTTTCTTTTCCCCCCCCCCCCCCCAGTGTTACAACTAAACATTAATTTTCTTCTTCTGTTCCAGAGGGAGAAGGGGGCGTATGTTTTCTATTCCTTTAAAGATGCTCTTCATCTCCAACACCGTGTAAACCGGCATGTGTTAAATTCTGAACATCAATGGAGAAAGCAGCACTGTAATTCACACATTTTGATTTGACGGCTAGGTCGTAAATATGCTAACATTCAACTTGTTGGTTATTATTGCTGCTCCTTTTCACAAGGGAAAATTAGTATGCACATTAGAGAATGACTTCTCTACAAAGAATTATATAGAACTAGGCAGGCGGCTTAATTTCTTTGCTGTTTGAGAAAAAGCCTTTTATTCCATACTTTATTCCCTTTCTGGGAGAAATCAAACATCCATTTGACAGAAAGATTTGAACATTAAACAAATAGTTCCCTCACTTTAAAAGCAACCTGGACTCTGCTGAAACACTGTTACTTATTTTTCTTCAGGGTCTTGCCTCAGTGAATCACTGTTATAGTGCTCAGTTCATGATATACCATGCTCATAATTTGCCTACTGAAGACTTAAGGGAAATCTATGTCCTACCGGTGGATGCTTTTCCATGCGAGAAAAGACGTGATTCTGGCAGGAAAGGCCACCTGCTTTGATCAGTGCTCTGCTGAAGGGTGTAGATGGAGCAATGAAGAATTTGAGGAGTAGAGAAGAATAGAAAAAGCAAGAATTCAAACATCGTCAGTATTACTTTTCAGCAACATACTGTTGGGTCGTTGATATTAATGGTCTTTTCCAACCTAGTGATTGTGTGAATCTATAGTTGGAAGCCTCCTTGAATTTTTATAGCTCACTGGTATGGAAACCAGAGAGATTTACCAGCACCTGTGGTTTTTAAGTTGGTTTGAAGTAATATCCCATAAATTTGAAACACTTAACTAGAGCTCCATCAACTTGCCAGCTTGAAATTATAGCTTGTGTAAGCCACCTTGGGCATTTCTTCCGAATGAAGAGTTGTCCAATAAGATTATCACTAATGATTCTGTTACACTTCTGCCTCCATCTCTGGCAATATGATGTGGTCAGCTGAAACTAGCGAATTCCTGTTAAGCGATGCTGGAATTGCAACAAAAAACTTAATTGCTGAATTTTTCCTTGTACTTTCCCTTCACAGCACTGTACAACTGGATTGTGGAAATGCATAGAAGATGGATGTTGTGTATGCAACTGCACTCCGTAATTATGGCATAGGAATACAACTTATTATTACATATGTTCTGCACTATTGCAAATCGTTTACCTGTCCTTAGTGAAAGTGAGGTAGTGGGGTGATCTTTATTTCTGTTTTTCAATGGAAAAATGTAGCAGTAATGCCTTGCTCACAACTGTGAGGAAATTTGCTTCAGTAACCTTTCTTTACACAGTTCTCTATCTCATGTGGTGATGGCTGCTCTGGAAATAGTATACAGAGCTACCTAGGTTTTCCAAAGCTGCTTTTAATGAACCATGCTTTGTAAAGCAGCCCCAGCTGAGCTCTCCAAGTCAGTATTTGATTACTCTGCCCAGACTGCTACTGGTTGTGCTTTGTGTGTTTGTGGCCTTACATGATAGGCCCTAATCCAGACCAGCTCTGCTAGGTTCAGTCTAAAGGAAATAGCTGCTACCCTGCACAGAGATCTTCATAGTAACGAGACGGGGGATGAGGAGAACGGGGACTCTACCAACCTCTTTAAAGTAAAATTGCCAAAATCTGCTTCAAACTCAACTTCAGCTAACTGTGTTTTTATATGTACATATGTATGGAATAAACATATAGCTAAGGATCCATATAAATTCCCACTAAGACCTTAGAGTAGTGAATCTTCCAAGGGAAAAATTTGTCTACTGTGACTTCGAAGTGAAAGATTTCTCTTGTTTTCTGGCCCTTCAGAGGTGAGTGCCAACAAAGGTAGTATCTTTGAATCTTCGCTTTAACGAATACAAGTAGGTAACATTTAGCTAAGTCTCAGACAGACAATGTAAATCAAGTTCTTGTCACTTAGTTGCTTTGTGATTTCAATTTAGCCAGTTCAGTTATTCTGTAAAATAAAGGCAATAGGGACTAGCTTCCTGCAAGGGGTTGGTTGGATGCCTCTGTTAATTGACAGAACTCTTCTGAATTCTAGATATTATTAGTAATTCACCAGATTAAGGGATAAAACTCTCCTGAGCTAAGCATTCCCTCATGCAAAAAGAAGTATTGATTTCCAAAGCTACATGGAACTGCTCTTTCAGGATACTCTAACCTATTCATTTTCATTGGGGGTAAATAAAAAAGTCAAGGAAGGGAGTGTCAAATAAAAGGAAAATCCAGGAAAGCATAATAAAGCAGGTTTGACCTTCCTACATATTAAACAGTGATGTGACGAAGGGAAACACAAAGATTTTCAACAGTGCTTATATGTATTTCACATCTTGTTGCTATGTGTTCATGATGATAATTAATAGAATACATGAGTAGGAGAGGACTGTCCAAGCTTATCCTGCTATTGCTGCTAGTTAGCTGAAAACAGGAGCATATGTATTCTGTTAAAGCATAGTTCCTGGTTGTGGAATTGTTTCCTTTCCCAGAAAAGTCTTGCAGCTTGGCTTTATTTGAACTCAACATGCTCAGTAAGCATGTGCTTCAGAAGCGCTCTGAGCTCTTGTTCTGAGTGAGATGATGGATGGCTTAATCTGCTGGTGGATTGCAGTTAGTAGAAGGTTCCTGAGAATTTCTAACAATCTTGGTTCTCTTTCCGTATGTTGATTTTGAAATGTATTGGGGAACAGTCAGTTTGCTTTTTTTCTTTCTATTTTTCACCTTATTCAGTCACCAAAACATGGACCACAGAATCACGGAAATTTTAGGATCAGAAGGAACCACTGGATCATCGCCAGCAATGAACAAAAGGCAAAGTCACCTGTAGCAGATTGCTCAGGAGTGGAAGATGTGCAACTTGCTATCTTCCAGTCCTCAGGAACTTTCCACACACACCATAACCTTTCAAAGATATTTGATAGTGGTATCACATGACATTAGCCAGATCCCTCAGCACTTTGGTTGCATTCCTTCTCTACTGACAGTAAGTTTTACTTGCTCCAAACTTGTCCACTGATTCCAAGGGCCTGAGATTCCTGAAAGGCAGACCTTGCCAGCAAGGACTGAGGCATAGAGTACCTCAGTCTTATCCATGCCAGCCGTCACCATGTGCTGTGCTTTCCTTATGTTGATATGCCCACAGATACCTTCCTTATTGCCCTGCGTGTACCTCACTGGGTTCAGCTTCACATGGGCTTTGGCATACCTAAGCCCATCACTGCACACTAGGACAGTGTCTCTGTATTCTTCCTCCATCACCTGTCCCTGCTACCATCTCAGTATATTTTCCTTTCATAGCTGAGTTTTGTCAGGTGCTCCCTGTTTATCTGTCCAGGTGCTTTGCCACTTTTGCTTGACTGTATGCACTTTGGGGTGGACAGGATGGTTACTGAAATTGGAGGAGGCAATCCTTGAAAAAAAATCAAACAGCATGTGACTCCTCTGAGCAGGTCCCTGAGCAGGCCAAAGTCAGATTTCCTGGTGTTGACCCTGCTATTTGTCTTTCTCCTCCTCCCTGGATCCGAACTCCACACCTCACAGTTGCCCCGACAAAGGCTACACCCAGCCTTCATACGCCCTGTATTGGGTCTGGCTGGGTTGGAGTTAATTTTCCTTATAGCAGCCTGTGTGGGATTTGGGTTTGTGACCAAAGTGATGCTGATAACACACCAATGGTTTTGCTGTTGCTGGGTTGCCTGTGGGGGTTTAAATCACAACACCCCTGACCGGTTCTTCTTTCTTTGTAAGTATAAAGTCCAGCGGACCATCTAGCCTTGGCTGCTTGATCACTGGGGTCAGGAAGCACTCCTGAAATATCCTTAATTGCTTGTGCTCTGTTGTGTTGTCCTTCCACCCAGGTACTGGGGTGGTCAAAGTCTGTCTGCATGAGGACCAGGGCCTCTGCATGTGATACGTCTTCAGTTGTCTGATGTCAGCCACAAAATCTAATAGTTCCTCCTGATCAGTTGGTTGTAAGTAGACAGTCACTACAGCATTACCAGTTTTGGTCTGCTGAATGATTCTGAACCATAAGCTGTCAGCTGGCTCATCATCCATCCCCAGGCAGAGCTCCATGCATCCTCCAGTGCATTCACATCAAGGGCATATCCCCTTCCTCACCGTTGTGCCCTGTATCCCACCACATTTCCATGGTCCAAATGAGATCATAGCCCTCCAAACACATGCAGACCTCTTAAGTCTTAATATCTGTTCTATGTGCTGGGAGCATTAGTGTACAGGCACTGCAGATAGCCGCTCTGTCATGCTGGCTTCCTCTTGATACAATGACTGATACTACAAATACCCGTCAAAACATGAAACTGATCAGTTACTGAAACTGAGGATGTGTGTTTCTGCTTTAATGGAGATGAAAAGAAAGGAAGTAGTGGAAGGCAATGAGTGCTGGTTGCTGCTCTCTGCTCCCAAGATCTGCTCTGCTTCTTACTCCTTGTTCCTAGCAATAGAAAGCAGTTTGCTCTCCAGGGAGCCAGGAACGATCTGTGCAGAACTGGGAAATGTGGTAAAGGTTGAGAGAGGAAAATGTGGTTCTCTGGCTTCTGGGGGG
>VXBZ01005570.1:1593728-1639894 GCA_013399135.1 Heliornis fulica
CTTTCTTTCCTGCATCCCTTGGGTGTGATAATGGCATTCTGTGAATCATAACAGTAGTGCAGAGCTTAATTAATGTTTGCAAAACACTTAGATCCTCAGATGAAGTGTGCTATGTGCATCCGGTGCAATGTATTATTGCACATAAGCACAGGCTATTTTCAATTCCAACAGCAACTCATTCACGGTGCTTTACCTATTGCAAAAACAACCACAGGAGGATGCCCATGATGGACAAGGTCCTGCTATCTCACTATCTAGTCTCCAGGAATAGCAGGTGTTTAAGCAAGAGAACTGCAAACAAGGCAGATGCTTTATCTGGCAAACCCTCCTGGCTTCAAGCAACAAATATTTTAAGGACTTTGTGGTCCAGAGGTTACAACCAGAACCTGCCTCTCAGGGGAATTTTTCTGTGCGTTTTCAACTAGGGCTTGGTGAATTGGGTGTTCTCTGCCTGTGAGAATGAACCTATAGGAAGAAAACCATATTTTTAGTCTGTTTAGTTGGAAGTAAATCTCCATCTAGCATGGTGACAAATTATTTCAGTCGCCAGAGGAAAAATTATGTGCTATTTGATACATACTCTGAGCTCTTCCATGAGCAGTTATGTCCTTTCAACCCTCAGAATAGGATGATTTATTGCCTTAAATTTATCTGAATCTTTAAAAGCACAGATTCACATCCAAGAAGGCATCAGTTCTTCCCCCTTGTGAGCTGGAGAACTGGAGTTAGACGTATTAATTCATATTAATAAGATGCTAAAATCCTAGCTTTTATATAATGATCTGTAAGGAATTCCTTTCCCTTGCCATTACCTCACTTTCCCCTTCCAGTTTATGGACAGTGTTTTACATATCAGCTGGCAGCATATTTTTTGCCTCAGAATTAGAAATATGGAGAAAGATTATATATATGTGTGTGTGTGTGTATGTGTGTATATATCTGTATATGAACCGGAACCATTTTTCTTTTAAATTGGATTACAATTTCCTCATTTGCACAAACAGACCAATTTCTAATTTAAAACCTGGTTGAGGGAATTTTATCCCATTTATATAGAGAAATGGATCACTACTTTGCGAAGTTCTGGAAATATTTGGAGAAGTGTGTAATGAAAGGGCCAATAAAAATGTAAATGATCTCAACTGTTTTTATCATATATTTCACCTAGATCTCTGGTACTGCTACTGATTTTGAGAGCAAGCAGACTACTAAATATCTTGTAGTATAATTTTAGAAAAATGAATATTTGATTGTCTGCCATGGGAGGTATGACTTTGATTTCATATTAGCCAAGCAGATCCTGCATGTTCACTGATCTTTTTATCTTGGTCCTGGATTTTACTCTAGGTGGCAGAATTGTTCTATCTACAGCACAGGCAGAACATGAAGAAACAAAAAATGGTTAATGATGTGTTCCTCCCCAGCGCAAATAATTCTTGTTTCCTAAATCAGCTGCCTTATTTTTCCAATAGTGTCACATTTATTAGTAAGCAGGTAGAATTCATAAGCTGGGTTGGTTTTTTGGGTTTGGGTTTTTTTGTTGTTTGTTTGTTTTTAAGAGGGGAAAAAAAGCCCTGCAAACAACAAAACAACTTTCTTCATAAAAACTGCCTGAGTCAATTAGAAGCTGCAGAATATTTGCTAAAGTATAATTGCTGTGAAATAATGATACGTGGAGGAACTTTTTGGGATGTGTATGAACTGCTGTGTGTGTGTACTTCCTAGAAGGAGTTGAGGAGTTCATCTTTCCAACAGTGTTATGTTCAATTCTTTATATATGGAGGAAATAAAAACTAACATAAAATGCACGTTAAACAAGGAACTGGGATGCTTCAGACAGGTTTGTAGGGAAACTGCTCTTTTGGGCTAAAATACACGTGCATGTGCTGAGCAAGGGTGGGTTTGATGAGTCAGGTGTATAATAAGAGCCTAGAAGAGCTGAGCCGAGTCGATGGCCAGATGGTTACCTAAATTAATGCTTTGACAAAAGCTCCACCCAAGATCTTCTAATTGAAATAATTTTGTTTTGGAATGTTGGAACTAATTTATTTGTTACCTAATGTAATAAATATTAAGCATAATTTCTTGTGTACTTAGTGTTTCTGGAATGGGGTGGGAAAAAGTCACTAAATGTTTTCAGGAGAAGGAAGAATTAATTAGAACCTTTAGGAGATCAGACATTTGAAGACTAGCAACTCTTTCTGGAGCTGTGGAGGGGAGCAGAGAATTCCAAATGTGCCATTTATTTGCCCCCGACCCCCCCCCTCCACGTTTAATGATGCCAGTTCTTCTGTTTGGTGTTTCCGTGGCTCACCTTTATTGCATTCCCTTGGCATCCTTGGCCAGTATGTTATTGCTACTTCTAAATGAAAACTATTTAGGAAAAATCCTCTCGCTGTGCTTACCGTTCTTCTATGTGTTGTAGCAGGGTTGCTGATGTGGAATTCTTAAGCACTGTTGTGTAATGCTCCTCCAAAGACTGATGTTGCCCTTTGCAAGGTGGGGACAGTTAGCTGGGCACATAGCTGTAATTGTTGGAACATGAAAGAAGAAACTTTCTTCCAAAATTATGCTATATTTGACCAAAAACTTTCTATATTTTTAGTGGTGTAAAATGAGAGTGAAGCATCTATTGCCCTGGTTTGCAAACCTCTCCTCAAGGTTGGAAAAAGTGTAATTTCCTGTTCAAACCCTGCTGACAGAAAGTGGAGTTGTTGACTAAATTCTTGCTTCTGCTTGGTGGTCTCTTTTTTTGTTTGTTTGTTTTGTTCCTCTCTAAGATTGGCTTATTTCAGTATTTTGAGTTGAAAGCACTTTTTACTGACACCAAGTATAACTTTCCTCCCTGAAGAATTCCTTGAAATAAAACAGATCTACTTTGTAAATGCAGGGAGTACAAATTCTCTGCATGAGCATAAATACCATCCTGTCCTGAGCACACCAGGAGTAGGAATAGAAGGTGGAAGACTCCCATGGCAATTTATCCATGGATACTTTTGAAGTGAGCTTTTACTTGATTTCACTTACCCATACAAACTTCTGACTGAAGTTATGTGGGAGTACATCGGTGTATGTCACACTGAGAGTTTGAGGAGCATGGGGACATCTATTTCTGTAAGATTATCTGGTCAAATTACCTTGTCAAATGTAGTGAAAAGAAGAAAGGTGGAGCAGTAACCACAGTACAGAGACACAGACCTGACAGACAAACTGAGTGGGATAAAACCAAGGAACAAACCAAAACTGATGGGCCATCAGGAAACTGCAGTCAAACTGGGACTTGACAGCTGGTAAGGATGCAAGCCCGAGAGATCATGATGTTGCAGGGGATCAGCGGTACCCCATAAACTGGTGGACGAACGTGCAGGGGAGGGGGATCAGGAGGAATAAAGGGGCAATAGGCAGGGATATGAAAGGGGTTGGTCACTTGTAAAGCAGAGCTGGTCAGCACAGCTCTTTTGACTGGGCAAAAGGGTTCTAGGCAGGAGCTGCTGGAGGTGGCAGTGAGATGGGGAGGAGAATGGAAAGAAAACCTTGTGGTTTAAGGCAAAGACAGTTTAAAAGGGTAACAGACAAAGAGAATGATGATAATAATGTATATAAAACAAGTGATGAACAAGTGCAATTGCTCACCATGTGCAGGAGGGAAAAACACAATCTAATGCCCAGTCTGTTTCTGAGCAGCAATCCCACCTCCTGGTTCGCTTCCCCACCTACATCCAGCGCATGATGTTCCGTGGCAGGAACATCCCTTTAGCCAGCCTGGGCCAGCTGTTCTGGCTGTGGTCTCCCAGCTTCTTGACAGGGTGTGGGAACCTGAAAAGTCCTTGACTTTTTGTGAGCACTGAAGCTACTTAGGAACAACTAAACCCATCGGTGTGTTATCAACATGACTCACATGCACAGTCCTATGCCCAGCACTAAAAAGAAAATTAGCTCTGAGCTGAAACCAGGACAATTGCTCAATTTGTTTGTAAGAAATCGGTTGTGTTTACTTAACAAAACTGTAATTGGTGATCTATACTTGTGGGAATATTTTGACTCTAGAGAGATTTTGGCAGTGTGAGTGCTAACTAGAGCTACCACAATGCAACCATTTATCATTAGGGAATCTTGAAGGTCTACCGCATTAATGCTGCTACGCACCGCTTGATATGACAAGACTGGTGTTTCTATAGATTACTCATAACCTGTTGTCAATGGAAAGGTCATAGAAAACTGAATTCTGCTTCATATAATCATATTTTTTAATTTGTAGCTTCTTAATGTTAAACAAAATACTTTCTCCTTGCTATAGGACAATTGACCTAATCCTCTTTAGTTCATAACTGTGATTCTTGTGCTGTTCTATTTTTGGAGAATAGGTTTATGCTATCACTTCTCTATAAAAGTATTCAGAGGTCACCTTTCATGACATCGTTTTTCTTCTTGCTTGCTCTAGTTACCATGAGGAAATTCTGTTCTCTGTGAAGTGGGAAGCTCTATGCTAATATTGTTTAATGTGTTTTCCGCAGGGCTTTGCTGTCAAGTAACATAAAGTGATGTTCAGGAGGTGAGGGTTACTACCTTTGTTGCTGGTCTCTGTACTAGAAGAATGTCACACTTTTACATCCTTTTTATGTTAATGAAGCTATCTTACAAAAGGTTTTCTGATTCTATGTTTTATCCCAAACAAGACCTTTACACCCAGCACTTTACCAAGTATTGCACACAATTCTTATTTGTACGAGCTGCAAACAGTTTCAGTATCTATTCCACCCTTATTAATGTGGCTTTAAGAAAAATACTCTGCTTCTCTCTGAGATGTCAGTTTGTGCTTTGACCTTCTGTATCAATGCTCCTCTCATTTCCCTTTAGCAATATCGTTTCGGTGGTTTATAGCTCACACACAGTGATGGGAAAGATCTGCCTTGCCTCTCAAAGCTGAAGTGCTGTGCTTACGTCTGTCTGCCTGCCTTGGTGAGCCACTTCCCTGCGGTGGAGCCTGTTGGGGCAAAGTGTGGTGAGGGCTGTTTCTGGAAGCTAAAGCCAGCTGCCCACTGGGCTTGCTGTGATTTCACTGAAAAAATCCCAGAGACAACTTTGTGACAAGTATCTTCTCAAATATTTTTGCTTTTTAATCAAAAAAGAGAAATAAGTTTTCAGAGATTTTATTCTTAATCTGATGCTTTTCTCCGTGGAAAAGATTTTAACAGAAGAACAGGTCATTTCAGGGGATGGTTGTATCATTACATGTGGTGTGACCTGTGGAGGAAAGAGAAGCATGAGAAATCTGAGGCTGCATGAGAATACTTTAGGTCATGCAGTGTAATAGTTTGTAATTCTGATGATGTTAGACTGACGCCCTTTGAAAGAAGCTCTATTAGCAGCTGACAGGCAGAAAAAATTAACTTTGAGTACTTTTCAAAATATTATTTGAGGAAAGATTTATTTTCTACACTTGGATCTCAAATCTAGTTATTAAAAGGGAATATTATAGTGCAGTAAATGCTGAGGATGAAGTAAATGCTGAATCCCCATGCATTAATGTAGATTACTCAGAATAAAGGTAAATATTTTGGAATTAAAAGGTGTTTCAAAGGAGTTTGCGTACTGGAATATTGCTTCGTTATTAATTGCAGTATTTAATTGTTGTTGTATTACCTAAAACATGTCCCTAGCCAAAGTTACCTTATAGCTTTGTCTTAAAACATGCTATTTATAGGACATTAACTTTCCTTACATTTCAAAGGAGGAGGAGAAGGTCTAGTCTTCCTCCTGCAGCCACTGGCAATCTGATAAGTCTTTTTTTTATTTCCTCCTGCAGCCACTGACAATCTGATAAGTCTTTTTTTTATTTCTGGCACTCCTGAAAATCAGACACTTGTTATGCTGACATTGCATGTCCTTCTCCCATACAATGGAGAGATTTCCCAGACCCTAAATGTCTCATTTGCCTGTTTATTTTTGGCCTGAAGTGTTTGTTTGAGAAAAGCGAGCAGGTAGCTCTGTATTTTAAAGGGACAGTTTTGCATTAAAGGGAAGTGAGAATATGATTTGTTTCATATTACAAGGACACGGTTTTTAAATATACATCTCTTCTAAGGAAGATAAAGCTGAGATAACCCCTTTCCAGGGTAAATAATAAATGGTTCTTAGAATATAGCAGGTATATTCTTATCCTCATAAGGAGGATCCAGTCACAGAATCACAGAATTGCAGAATAACTAGGCTGTAAAAGACCATTAAGATCATTAGAGGAACCTGTCCTCTCCTAAACCATATTCCTAAGCACCTCATCTACCCATCTTTTAAATACATACAGGGATGGTGACCCATCCACCTGCCTGGGCTGCCTGTTCCACATCCCAGCAACTCTTTTTGGTGAAGAATTTCTTCCTATCATCTTCCTATCTGAACCTGCCCTGGCACAGCTTGAGCACATTTCCCCTTGTCCTATCATCTGTCACTTGTCAGAAGAGACCATTATCCACCTCTCTACAACCTCCTTTCTAGTAACTATAGGCAGTGATAAGGGCTCCCCTGAGCTTCCTCTTTTCCAGACTAAACATCCTCATCTCCCTCAGCTGCTCCTCATAAGGTTTGTTCTCCAGATCCTTCATCAGCCTGGTTGCCTTTCTTTGGACCTGCTTCAGGACCTCAGTGTCCTTCTTGTAGTGAAGGGCCCAGAACTGGACACAGTACTTGAAGTGCAGCCTCACCAGTGCCAAGTATAGGGGGCATAACCACCTCCCTAGATCTGCTGGCCACACTGTTTCTGATACAAGCCAGAATGCCATTGGCTGCCTTGGCCACCTGGGCACAGTGCTGGCTCGTAGTCAAGGGATTTGCTTTAAAAGTGCTAGCTGTGATTCCTTGACTGATGTAACAGATCATTTAACTTCAGCCTAGATGTATTATTATACCAGGTTTTTAGGAGAGGACAATCACCTAATAAAGGTTCAACCTTCTATTCTTCATAGTTGGAAAGGGCAAAGTTGGTGTTGGAGAGGTGGCACACATTGCAAAATGAAGGATCATGAAAATAAAGAGGTTTATTATCTCAACAGAGGACTGGAGATCCTTGAACAGACTGGATACATTTACAAGCTGGATTTCCAGGAGTTACAGAATTCTTTATTTTTATTTTTTTTTTAAAGGCAGTTTGAGTGAGGAAGTTACCTGAGAACTAAACAGATTTTAAATTTTACTTCTCACAACATTTCTTTCCCAAGAGAAGCATTTGTGCTTTCAGTCTTATTTAACAGAATTGTAATGATGAGTGTTTAAATTCCAATTCAAAGGAAAACGTCTTCTCTTGATTGGCTTAAAAATGAACTTCTAGGATGGAGGGAGAAGGGGGAAGAAACAGCAAATTACATGGAAAAAAGTCCATTCCATCTTAAATCATGCTTAGCCACATAAAACTCTTATCAGAGCAGACTCTGGCTGCAGGGAGTAATTTGTAAGGTGGTTTTTTTTTTTTTTCTGCCAACAGCACAAGAATGGAATTTTTAAAGTTAGCTCAATATGCTAAAACTCCCTCTATTACATGTTGAAATAGGTTTTTAAGCTTCTCGATGTAGCTCAATACCAATTTCCCTGTATTTCAATAGGTTTTTAGCATTTCTAATACCTGTAGAGATAGGGCGAGGGGAAATGGTTTCAAACTGCACCAGGAGAGATTTAGGTTTGACATCAGGAAGAATTTCTTCACTGAAAGGGTTGTTAGGTATTGGAACAGGCTACCCAGGGAAGCGGTGAAGTCCCCATCCCTGAAAGGATTTAAAAGGTGAATAGATGATGTGCTGAAGGGCATGATCTACAGGTGGACTAGGCAGGGTTAGGCTGTGGTTGGACTCAGTGATCTTAAAGGTCTCTTCCAACCCAAGTGACTCCATGATTCTATGTAAAAATCATGTAAATACCTGATGTTTTACATGAAGAGGCCTGGCTTAGTTTTTGGATCAACATGGAACAAAACCCCTGAAGCTTTCCAAGATCCGATTACAAAAATTATTTCCATGCCTTGTGTCTGAACAGATTTAAATTTATATTTTATATTTGTAGCAATCAGAATGGAAGGGTTTTAGCCAGCAAAGAATCCTATGTTTCCTAACATTCAGGATGGCTGAATTTGTCTCAATGCCCTCTGTTTCTGGCAATGAGAAGAATGTGTTTTAAGGTACTGCTGTGTCACACTGTGCCAGGAGTATAAATGCTCTGGTGCAGAGAGGGAGGGAATGGGAACAAAGACAATTATTTCCTGCTTTACACATGGAAACCTTCCTAAATCTGTTGTTGTGGTGTTCGGGTTTCATTTTCTTTTGATTAGTATTCGGCACATGATTTTTATGCAATTGAAATTTATTGTCTAAGTAAGGAATACTTATTAAAAATTATTTGTGAGAAGGAAGGGAATCTGGACTGTTTATAAAGAGAACTCCGCCAGTACTTGCATGTACTCTGTTCATCCATGTGATACCTGAAAATCAGCTTGTTTGAAAGCAGAGGGACTCAATCAGTTCTGGTTTTGGCTTCATCTAAGTGATATTTAGCCATGTGACTGGACGGGGATGCCTGACAATCTTCAATAGCTCCCTTCTGAGGTGTACATCAGCTTGTGGCCAGGGCAGAATGCTGCAGCCAGTGTCATTTTCCAATGATACCAGATTCACTGTGTTAGAAAAGCTCTGAGGCTGTCACTGTAGCTATTCTTGATTATTTGGAAAGGCTCTTTGGAGTGCTGGAAACTGTGCTCCATTACTGTTAATTAAAAAATTTCTCAGTATGGCTTATTTAAAAAAAAAAACCAAAAAAAAAAAAGCTTATGCTAATCATATTAAAGAAGGTATTAAACGCTGCCTGTGGCATTGTTCCCCAACATTGCTGGCCTGGGGGTAGTGATACTGCATGAGTCATGTGCTGCAGGCGTATTGTACTTTGTTCTTCCCTTCAGCTTGAATTCAACTTTTTAATTTCCTTTGCCTCTGAGCAGTGTTGGAGGGTATCGTTGGCAGACAGTGCTCATGAGTGGTAGTGATGGAGGGCTGGCCCACAGTGCATCTCCCTTTGCTACCTCTTATCTGTCACTTTTGTGCTACTCATTATGGAGTTATTCCCAGAGTTAACTAAATTCTATGAAAAGTTTCATAAACTGGAAACTAAGCTGGCAGAAAATCATGTAGTGTGCTTGAGACCTGTCATATAATGATGTTACCAATGCACACAAGGGGGCACAGTTATGCTTTCCCATGCAATATTAATGTCTTAATCTATAACATCTCAGGAAATTAAGCAAATATTACACTGTTCTTTGAAACTACTGGGGTGTTTAGTACAATAAAATCACACGATAGTTTGGATTGAAAGGAACTTCAAAGATCACCTAGTTTCAACCTCCTGACATGGGCAGGGACACCCTCTGCTAAACCAGGTTGCCCAAAGGCCCATCCAACCTGGCCTTGAATGCTGCCAGGGAGGGGGCAGCCACAGCTTCTCTGGGCAACCTGTGCCAGTGCCTCACAGTGAAGAATTTCTCCATAATATAACATAATCTAAATCTCTCCTTCAGCTTAAGGCCATTCCCCCTTGTCCTATCATGCCATGTCCTTCTAGACAGCCCCTCTCCCACTTTTCTGTAGGCCACTTCAGGTACTGGAAAGGCTGCTATAAGGTCTCCCTGGAGCCTTCTCTTCCCCTGGCTGAACAAACCCCACTCTCTCAGCCTGTCCTCATAGGAGAGGTGCTTCAGCCCTCTGAACATCTTCATGGTCCTCCTCAGTATGTGCTTCAACAGCTCTATGTCTTTACTGTGCTTGGGACCCCAGAGCTGGATGCAGTACTCCAGGTGGGGTCTCACCAGAGCAGAGTAGAGGGGGACAATCGCCTCTCTTGACCTGCTGGTCACTTCTTTGATGCAGCTCAAGGTGTAGTTGCTTTTCTGGGCTGCAAGCACACATTTCTAAGTCACGTTCAGCTTCTTGTATGCCAACATCCCCAATTCCTTCTCATCTGGGCTGCTCTCAATTCGTTCTCTGCCCAGCCTCTAGTTGGGGAATAGCCTCCAACTGTACCAGGCAGGTTCAGATTAGATGTTAGGAAAACACTCTTCACCTAAAGAGTTGTTGGGATGTGGAACAGGCTGCCCAGGGAGGTGGTTGAGTCACCACCCCTGTATGTATTTAAAACAGAGATAGACGAGGTGCTCAGGTGTATGGTTTAGGAGAGGACAGGTACGGTTGGACTCAATGATCTTAATGGTCTTTTCCAACCTAGTGATTCTGTGTTTTGTGTTGCATCAATATATTAAGCTGTTCAAGATTTGAGTGGGCAGTTCTGAGCGTTTAAACCCCATCTCTAAAAAATTGCTACAAAAAATAGATTTTGATCTTCAAAATATATCAACAGAGCCTATCTCATGTAGATATTGCACATTAGTACTTGCACACTAACTGTGAATTTTGTGATCTGTTCTGAATTTCAGGTTTTCATCCATTAAATGATTGCAGCTGATATTAATAGCCTAGCTCTCCTTCAGTATGGGCTGTTGAGGAAGGTTAATCTAATAATCCATATCACCGTAACTATTTCAGCATCATTTTATGCAGTTTTATATTTGCATAGATTAAAATATCTGCTTTTTCTCTTTTTTTTTTTAATTTATTTAGAAAAAGCCAAAACTTAACAAGCACAACTCTTCAGTCTGATGGAGAACACAACAAATTATTAGTTGTGATGGTACTAAAAATGAATTTGAAACACTGATGCATGAATGCTGAAATGTTTGTATCACGAGCTTTTTGGAATGCTTGTGCCTCATTAATGTATGCCATCATTTATATAAAGTATTGGGTGAAATGAGCTACTAACATTTTTACTTATTTTCCATGCAAAAATATGCTCCCCTAGAACAACATTAGGGACTTGATGGTGTTTGTGATACTTGAGGCCGATGAGATGTAGTTTCTACTTTAGACTCAATGATGCCTGAATCTTGCAAATGTTGAGCTAATTCAACACCAAATAGTGGAAAATAAATAATAAATTGCATGGAAATTAATTATCAACTAAAAATTAAAGGGTGGCTACTTCATGAACTTCATTTAAATTTTTTTTGTTTTTGTTTTTTTTTTTTTTTTCGCATTCACGAGAGAGTTGGTTTAAATAGGAACAGACTTTAGCATGAAAATTTGATCTTAGATCCTGAAGTTTCCATACAGGGACTGTATATATATATGTTTGCTAATTACTGTTGTCCTCAGTGCTGCAGCCTGTTTTCCAAAGAACGGCAAAGTGAAGTGAGATTTTTACATGCACTGAAGAAATATAGTTTGCCTGAATTGTCTCTGTGGTAATTTATACAAGTATGCAATTATTATCTTAAATGCTTGTAAGTAGGGCTCAATCATGTTGGAGTGCAAATATAAAGTAGTAATTAGGTCCCATCCGAGAGATGCTAGAAGTTAAATGGACCTGATGGGGATACAAGAAGAGTAAGCAACTTAGTGGTGGCAAATGTATGTGTTAATGAAGCTGGAGCCTAAAAATGCTGTTGAAATAGCATCTTACCGCATTCTGTACTTTTTGGAGGTTGTCCCAAAAATATCTTGGGACACTGAGATTTAAGCCTCAAACCTGTGGTTTCACCTAGTAGACATAATCTTATTGAAGGCCAGCAGTAACCATTTCCCCTACTCTTGGTGTTTCACTGCTTTGCTTGGCATAAGAAGTTTGTATTTTACTTCAAAATGAACTGGAACATTGTTCTGCTGGAGGAAGGACTATTCTGCCTATATATGAAATGGAATGCACTATAGAAAGTTTTCTTGCTCTGGCAAGGTCAAGACTTTGGTTTAAAATCAAAACACTTTTGTCAATATCGCTGCTGTAAACCAAACTTGGATTCACAGATATTTGAGAACCTGGGGCCTGCCAACTCCCAAATGCTTTGCCAGTAGTATTGTAGCATGAAAGTGTGCTTATGCATGCACTGGCACAGGCTTAAGCTTGTGCTGTACATGAGGTCTAACTGAAAACCGTTACAATTGCAGAAGAGAATTTTTTACATTACATCCTACTTCATATGTAAATTAACTCTACACAAGATACAACATTTCATGCATGTAACTAATTTTCACTATATACACACATGGATACAATTGTCAGTGTGATGATATTAATTACAGACCAGCTGTGGCTGTCTGGTTTTACAGACTTGCAGTATCCTCTGGTGTAATATTACATGTAGTCTGATGATGTGAATTTCATCAATAATGTCTGTATTTCTTTCAAGAATGTCTCTGTGGACCTCTGTAAGAAAGTCTGTAGCTACTGAACTTTCACTAGGCTACTACAAAAGGTCATCTTTAATTTTTAGGGAATAATTGAAATAAATTTTACAAAAATCTAGACACATGTATACTATTAGAGCTGTACAGCAGCACACACACACCCTCCCTACAATCACCAGGTATCATTTTGAAGAGTAGATAGACATCTCTAATTCCTTTGAATGCAGCATGCTTTGAATATAAGCTGTGACACAATGGAGTTAGCGGGCTCATTTTCAGGACTGTTGAAGTTAAAACTTCTTTTCTGTGGTTAAGCAAGTAATTTTTATATCACAAAGGTTCTTGAAGTTTCATAGTGAGAATCTTTATGAGGGAAAAATGGTTAACCAATTTCCATCGGTGAACAATATGAAGCTAACACAAAGTCTTTGCTTTAGCAGTTCCAATGGCGGTGATGAGCTGCTAGATGAAGGGTTTACACTGGTGTTATTTTTACTCCTTCGCTTGTGTATTATATGTATGTGATGTAAAAGGGACTTGAATGTTTTCTTTGTTTCTTCCTCTGCCTAGAGGAACTTGCAAGATAAAATTTTGTTGCGTGATAGTGTCTCCAGCTCTGAAGTCTCTTATTCACAGAGAAGATGTCTCCTAAAGACTGCATGTAGATTGATGTTCTTGTCTGAATAACACCAGCTGAATATTCTTTTGTTCATTAAAAGAATGCCTATACTTTTTGCCTATACTTTTTTTTTCTAATTATTTATTTGAGATTATCTTTCAAATGATCCTTATGTATCATGATTGAATAATCACATTCCATGTTTGGGGACAATGCAGAGGCAAATTCTTGCAGTCATAATAAACAGTAGTCAGATAAAGAAAAAAGCCATGCCCAGATAAGCTATGATTTCTAACACTATAGTTAAACACAGATAAAAATAAGTGTGGGCTGTAGCTGTTTATGGAAAATGTAACTAGGAAGAATCTGTAAGGAGCTAGGATTAGGGATAGCAATGTGCAGGAATCTCTGATTTACATCTGAGGGGACAAAAATATCCTAGGGACAACAGATATTTGTTGCTTCCTAAAAGGTTTTTCTTTTTCTTGTGTTGAAGTGGTCTGTGAGAAAAATACCTCACCTTGCAGAAATAGTCTGTTGCAATATGCCTTAGTGTGAAGAAAATCTAGGAAGGGATAAGGCAACTTCTGTAGATGGAGTTGAGGGAAGATGTTGTGTCTGATCAAGAAATGATCAAATGGAAATGATTTCTGGAGATGTAAGCTTTCATTTCTTCTGCTACTAAGCCTAAAAATGCCTACATTGTCTGGTTTCTGAGAAATATGAGTCTGGATGTGTTGTTAAAACTGATTTTGCTAGTGTTCACTGATCTTATTGATCTTTTTAGATAGCCTCAGATAGCCTCACATGCTGTACAGAGTAATGCTAGACACAGCCTTCAGCACAAGCTAGAAGAGACCATCTGAAATGATGGAAGGAGAAGTTTCACCTGGTGACTGCACTTAATGGAAAAACCTTTTTACTAAAGTCCTGTCTACATGAATGCTGACTATATTAGCCAAGTATCTTAGGATTTAATCATCTCTCCTGATAGAATCTGGGAAGTATAGAATGATGTTTTATCAATTTGTAGATTTGGGGGTGGGGGATTGTGTTGGGTTAATGGGTTACTTAGTATTTTTGAGCATTTAGTTTTAAAGTTCTTTCTCAGGACAAGAACAAATTAATTCTCTAGTGAGGCAGATGTCTCCAAGGATTCATCAAATTCTTGACATACATGATCTGAAATGTTGTAATTAATGCCTTTCTGGGTACCAGCCAGAACTGCTTTCATAAAGCCAAGACTGGAGTGCCTTGTGTGGATGGTTTTCTGTGAATGTGAAAAAAAGTAGTTTTCGGAAGTTTTCAAGCTGGCTGATGCTGATTGTAGTTAGTCTGGTAAATATTTAGGAAATATTCTAATGGTAAGACTGTCTCCAGCTAAGAGCTAGGACTCAAGAAATTCGCTCCATAGCTTTGTACTTTAGTTGCAATCTTGCCATCTGATTTTGCTGTATTCGTTACTCTATGTTTCTGTCTTTAAAGTGGCTTTAGTATGACTCTGACTGGATGTGCTGAAGATTGGCATTATATATACTGCCTTGAGGTTTTCTGGTGAACAGCAAAACGGAATTGCAAAGGTTACTAGTTTTACTATTTGCTGGCAATCTAGTAAGTGCTTGTATTCCTAAGGGTTAATACAAAAATAAATTTAGCTTAGCACAGTTGTCAGCCAATTTAAGGTGAAGATTTCAGAGATTAGTTCTGACAATCCTGTGAAACACACCATATGTCATCTTTTGAAAACTGAAGGCAGTATTCCTTCTGGTCTTTGTTGTAAACTTAATGAGGTTAGAGAAATGTCCTCTGTCTTTTACAAGACACAAGGGTAGAAGGCCTTGATTTGAAAAATACTGATCAACAACATATCTTTAGTGAGAAAACAAATTGAATTATACTGCTGGTTTTGTTCCTATGGTGCCTCTCAATAAAAGTTTCATTGCAAAATGATTTAATTGTAATCACTCATAAAAACCACAATTTGTTACGAGCCAGAGTGGAACCCAGTAGGATGGGGATGACTGCCTGCTCCTTTTAGAGTTTGCTTACTGTGTTTTAGGGTATCTAAGTTTGATGAGATAAACTGGTAGTTGTAACAAAGGTGTAGGTCTTGGCTGCAGAGCGGTTTCTGGGTGGGCATCGCTGGAGGAGGAATGAGCCACAATCTTCCTCTGACTGAAAGAATCCACACGCTCTAATGCCGGCATCCCCCAGGCCAGTTGCAATGTGATGATGTTTTCATTGTTTCACTGCTCCGAGTACAATGAGTGTTGCTGCTATGACAGAGAAATAGTCTTTAATGTGAGAAAACAGAGTGGAAATACATTATGCATCCAGCTGCTTTGCAGGCTATATTTCTTTGCTCTCTGAGCCTCTTAAATGACAGCTTGAAGGCTACTGAGTTGCTGGACTATCTGCTCTGATCCTTTTTGGTATATGTATCTCTTTCATCTATCAAATAGCCAAAAATGCTTCTAAGTAGTTTTCAATATTAGAAGATCCTCAAAACAGAATATTTAGGTTTTGGCTATTGTTCTCATATACTTATTATGCTGTACACCAAAATGGAGTAAAATGTTTGCATTCTATATGCACCTATCTTTAGTAAGTTACAGTTGAGAAACACTTGTAGAGATTTCCCTTCAGTTTTTAATAAAAATTTTACACAAAAAATCTTCCACATTTTTTCTATCCATTTGATCTCTCCTTTTTGAATCAAACCTAAATTTTGAAATATAGGATTTAGGGATCATGCTAGGTTATTCTTTTTAATTTAAATCTAAACCAGGAAAGTAAAGGAGAGCTCATCACCTATTTTTTTTTCTTACATCGTTCAAAGTATTTCAAGCAACTCTAATGAGAAATATGTTATAAATGAAGCCAAGGTGATGTTAGAAATAAAGTACTTTATTTGAGACTGTCTAGGATTTAGATCAAGAGATTGGAAGTTTTTCTGACTTTGCTGTTGATTTTCTAGGTGATGGTGATTTACTTCTCTGTATGTTTCTGCAGTTGTTCTTATCTCCTAGGATTTTGTTACACTTTGCATCCATATTTTTTTATTAACTGATATGTAGAGGGAGGGGAAAAGTAAATAAGGTGCAAAGGGAGACACTGACTCCTTGCTTAGCCAAATATTATCAAACTGTAAGAAATCTTACTCTCTAGAAAGAGTAGTAACCTGCAGAATTCAACACTGGTAATTCTAAATGGATTGAAGTCTCTGTATATTTAAGATGAATGATCAAACGAGCCGAGTGGCACAAAGCACAAATGGGATATGAGAAATAACACTAATAATGAAGGCAATTAGTTTACTTTCTCTGTGAGAACAAGATGCTTGCTGCCAACCGAATATCAAATTGCTTGGCAGCTGGGGAGGGTGTGGGAGCAGAGTGGTGAATTGGCAGCAGTTATCCTTTTCTCTGTTTCCCAAAAGGGTTCTGGGGTTGGAGCAGATGGAAGAAGGACATCCCTTCCTGGATAAGCAGGTCTGACCTGCCTTCCAGGACAGAGGGGACCTGTGCTGGTGAGCTGAAACTTGCTAAAAGCCTCTTTTCAGGAAGTTCTTCTGAACTAGTGCCTCCAGCCTAGGCTCCAGAGAGCCTTGGTACTTTACTAAAGGCATCCTGATATTCTGGATTTTAAGTATGATGAGATGAGGTTTTGACAAGGTGAATGATGTAGGGAGGGTTCGAAGAGTAGAGATGGATGTCTTCCAGAACATGAGATTTGGATATCTGAGTACTACATTGAAAATGTGACATAGTGTCATAGCTACATCTACCAGTGATGTGAAAGAAAAAGTAAGAAAACAGTGATGCACCTGCTGAACTAAGGAAATATAGAAGGTTAGAAGTGGTGTCTGGTGGCTATTGGCAGCAATGGATTAATAGTTGTATATCAATGGACTTTAAGTGATGAAACCATCCTTGGACAGCTTTATAGGAAATATATTTGGGTCTTAATAGACAATGAAGCTAAATCATCCTCTTACGCTCTAGAAGCTAGTCTGAAATGAAAATTCTTCTCATTAAGGAAAGCTACCGTGGACAGCTCTGTGATTTTGCTGGTAATGCTGCTGATAGTAAAGTATGACTGCAAGGTATTTTTAAAAAAATATAAAAATTTCTATATCTCTATGGTGAAATTACTGATAAATTACAAAGTTCAGAAGCTTCCTAGCCTAGTTTTAAGAATTTCAAGTGCATGCAGTACATATGACCTATTATTGCTTAACAGAACCCTTTTCTTATGTGGAATTATTATCCAAATTAAAAGTACTTCTTTGTACATGTATAGAAAACACAGGAACAGAGAGATGAGCTTTTGCTTTTACAACACACACATGATTTATCAGGTATTACATTCTTTCCCTGGGGGAAGGTAGATCAGATGAAGCATGCAGTGGGACTATAAAGTGGTAGGTTTGGGGTTTGTTTTTTTTTTTTCTTCATTTCTCTTGGGGTTTTGTATGGCCTCCTTTCTGTTACCTGCAAGATATGTTTTGTGTACACATGTCAAGACAGTTTTCGTTAAGACTGTTTAAGAATTCACCCTATGAAAAGAAAACTATGGGATTTAAAATTTGTGTGTTGCTAGGATAAGTTTTCTGTTGTGCTAAAAATTATAAATTATTTTCACAGAAAAGACAAATGCATGAAAATACTTGTTACTGTGAGAGACGACATTTCTATGGTATTACATTGTGAAAAGCTGCCAAAAAATACTCTGTGAATAACTAGCAATGCTCGGAAATGTCTAGTGCTGTGCCTGCAGATTGCTCCTTGGCATGAAATGTGTTTTGCAGCTGTTATGAAGGTACATCAAAGCCTGGGCTGGGGCGAAATTCAGACTGGTGGGCTAAGACGAAAGTCCGGGTTGCAAAGAGTTGATGTGACCAGAGTGAGATGAAGCCAAATATTGTTTGCTCTGCATTGTCTGATGGATGTGTTGAGCAAAAAGTACATGCAAGCCAAATTTGCTGCTTGTGTAAACAAGCTGTAATGCCACTGAAGTCAGCAGTTTGCACCAACAGTGCATTTGCCTTCCAGGTTTTAAATGATTGTTACATCCTTTAATGTCAGAAAATGAAACAATGTTCCTTACAGGGTCTAAAGTAACTAATTATACAAGTTTCTTTCTTCTCATTGTAGAGATGGGAGGGGTGGGGGAAAGCTCTTTGTTCTACTGAAGATCATCTTGTCCTGATTTAGATCACTGGGGTCCAGCACGGAGAAGTACTCCGCAGAGCCACACAGGGAGAGATGGGTAGGGATCCTTTCCCAGAAGTGAGGCAACACCACTGGTAAGGCCCACAGGTGGTCAAACTGGGCAACACAAACAAGCCATGAGGCTGCAGCAGGTGAGGTAGGAAATGTTTTGGTCCTCTCTCTCTTGACTGGGTCAGACTTGAGGCCTTTTATTGCTGCTTCTCATCACTTGTGGACAGGTTACAGCCCTTATCTTTGCACTGCCTATGGAGATCAGGCCTGGAGGTATCTTGAACTGAGTGCTGGAAGGTCCATGTTGTACTGAGTGCTGTAAGGCCTGCTCTAATTTTGCTTGTCTTTGTGAGTAGTGCTGGGAGTCTGCACAGGGGCTCACTTTGGCCACCCACACCAACTTCCCCTCCCCCCTGCTCCGGTCCTCGGGAGGGAAATCCCTTGTAAGCAGCTATTGCTCTGCAGGATGTATCCTCATATAAGGGACTCAGTTCTCACCAGGTATAGAAATGTGCTGGTAATTGAAATCTGTTTAATTATTCAAATCCCCAAGTATTGATATTAACACATTAACTTAATTTACAAGCAAAGAGAATAGTTTTTCCTGATAACAATGGCATAATATACTATACACATCTGTTAGTAATGTCCTCTGGGAGCTTCTCTCTATTTAACTCTCTCTCTGAAATCATCTTGCTATCACTGTTGTTGACTTTCATTTGATTACCCACCCTCCAACAAGGGCAGAAATTATCTTCTTTCTTTTACCGGTACTGTTTTAAGAGACTTGATGCTCGTGAAGGACTAATTGTTTAAAATGAAATTATATTAAAAACCCCTCCTTCCCCAAAATAATTAAACTATTTAAGATAGAAAAGTAGCCTTTAAAGTTTGTTGTTTTATTTTCCATCTGGTCATCTGCAGAAGAAAAATGTGATTTTTTGTTACTGTTTGAACAGGGGTCATGGATCAGTTGTCCGCAGAAAATTTTGAATTTATACAATTCTATGTTTTGCACAGGCAAAATGAAGCATTTTGCTGCAGAAAAGTATTTCATAGTTGATTCCACTTAATCTTGTTCTTCTCCGCTGGCTTGTGGGAACCAGAGGGAACTCCTGAGCTACATTGCCTTGCTTTGCCCTGCCCTCCATGTTGCAATGTCCTCCAGGAGAAAAAACCAATAACAGAAAATACTGGAAATACCTATGATGTGGGAAAACCCTCTTTTTTTTCTGATTAACTTGACTCTGTTTCTTAACCTTCATGACTACTTTTATTTGTCCTCTATGTGGTGTACAAAACATCTGTCCAAAAAAGCAGAATGAATGAACCTTAGTAAAAGGTCATGAACTTTGTCCCCAAAATTCACATGTTTAAGCAAGCTGAGTTTCCAGGAAGGATTTGAATGAGAAGTAATAGTTTGATAGCTATGGAATGTTAATGAGGGAAACGGGAAATTTTTATTTGCCTGACAACAAAAATTTAAGCTCTTGGATGAAAACTTGGCATTGGGGCAGAAGACTGTATATAGTTAATGAGTTCTGAGGATTTAGCTTCAGTAAAAGGCATAAATTATCGGGCAAGTGAGAAGCTTTTGCAACATTAAGTAGCAAAGGTTACTGTCTACGCACTGCATACCTCTAACCTGTTATCAGAACTGCTATGGGTGCTGTGATTAACATACTAAAGCAGATTCCCATGTCAGTGCTGCCCTAGAAAGAACAAAATTTGCTTGCTGAACCTGAAATTGGACTTTGAGGAGCAGGGATTTATTCTCCAATTTAGGATGAATCCCCATCCAGATCTGTCATGGAACATGCTGGTGCTACTGGTCTGAGATTCCAATCTCAGAGATTCCAATCTTTGAAGGAAGCTGTAGTTTTTTGACTAGGAATGGTACAGAGACAAATACTGTAGACATGCCTGAGTAAGCAGGAGACTTAAGAGGTAGGGATAAAAAAAAGTTGGTTATATGACCTTGGAACTTCCTTTACTGTTGCAGATTTTCTGTTTATGGGCATGTTTAAATGTCACAGATTTTTATATATGCATGGAGATAAAATTAAATCCATACCTCATGTGCAGGTACAGTGGGGAAAACTGCTTGAAAGACTGAAATGGTCCATTTCACGCTAAGTGTTGTGTGTTAGAAGTAATGCATGGTGAACACAGCCATGAGAGAAAATAACAACTAAAAAACCCCCACCACATTGCTAGTCTGTTTCTGCATTTTTTTTTTTTGGGTTTTGTTTTTTTTTTCCTTTTGCACATAATGGGGACACTCTTGCTACTGGTTTCTAAATGGCACTTCTTTTTATTGCATGCGTATAGACTTCTGTGCTTGGGTATCTGGTGTAGAGTTTACTTGTAACAACAGAAAGACCACTGTCGAATTTGGAATGGTTTGGATCAGGCCCTTAATGGGATCTACTCTAAGGAAAGAAGATACTAAACTATGTGGTACAGTAAGATTTTGAAAACCCTGTTGTCCATCAATGGGCCACTTCTTGAGCAAAGTATCTTGATTTTGATATTTTCAGACCACTACAACCAATTTCTACAGGCTACCATTAAATCGATTGTTTCACAACTATTCTTTTCTGAAAAGTGATATAAGAGAGCTTTAAGTTTCTGTTATTGTAGAAGGAGACAGGTTGGATGGTAAGAGGGCAGAGAGGCAACCGTCAGGCTTTCACATGGAAAATATGAAATTTGATAAATAACAGAACTCTGGGATTTTGATCACTATATTTTCTGCATGGAATTTCTCTGGAGCACGTGCATTTTACTTGGTTTTATTTAAAAGGCAACATTGCAAATTTTGTGAGGAACTGGAGGTATAACATCCAGATTAATGGTATTTTGTAAAGAAGTTGCATTCTATTTAATATGTTGTTGGATTTTTCTAAACCAATTCAAGCTATATACCTTGTAGATCTAGGTCTTAAAGTTTCATTTCCACTTGCATTGATTGCTTTAGTAGATCTTTGGATAAATGTCTAAAGAGCTTGAAGGCAGAATAAGTATTTGATCCACCAAAACCTTCAGCTTTCTCTCCGAGAAAGATCAAGTTATGAGGAAATACTATTTTTACTGCAGCTTCCACATGTCTGACTATTATGGAGAAAACATCTATAATAATGTTCAAGGAGAATGGGTGTCACATCTATTATGCAAGTATTATAATGTTTCTAAACCAGATTAAAAATAATGTACTCAATAGACACTACAAAATGAACTCCAATCTAATTGCTCTCAACACTATATTATATCACTCCCATTTGCACCTTGCTAATGATTTCAAATGTTCAAACAAGCCATTTTTAACTGATCAAAGTCTATTGCAGTTCTAACACTGATTCATTTTACCATCTAGTCAGGTCTGACAAATTTGCAAGTACTCATTTCCTTCGAAATAATTTGCAAGCGGTGCTACTCAGGGTATTATGAACTGGTACAACATCCAGCTGCTTGTTAAGAGAATACAGCATGAAGCCTGTGTTTAGAACAGTGTAAAGGGTAAGCTTCCTTGGACAAACATCTTTTTCATGTTATGACAATACAGCAGACTTTTCATATATCCTAAAACGTGCTGTGCACCTGGTTCTTCATGTCTTTTGTAGGTGTACAGCTGTTATAGCATCTCAGGATTTGAATGCCTTTAACATTTCTGCTCTTGGAAATGATTGACCACACTGAGGCTTTTTCAGAGGAAGGTTGAGATGAGGCAGGCATTTCTCTGGCACTGCCATGTTCATATATGAGACAGATGTACAAAAGTCTAGCTTTACTGGACAGGAAGCAGTTTCTTTGCATGTTTCCAAACCTTTCAGGACTGTTGCTAACTAGAACTCTCTTCAGCTTCCCAGAACCTCACAGCTCCAATCTACTTTTCCAAATACTGTCCTTGCACTGAAATCTCGGGACTTCCTTCTCACCCTGTCTGCAATTTCTGCACCACCTGTCTCTTACAAAGGAGTGTCTCGCACAACTTTGTTTTTTTCCGTGTGTTCCTAAAGGTGGGTTTATTTGTTGCCTTGTTTAAGTGGACTGGCTAGTGGTTGCCATGGATCACACATGTGACTTTTAGTAGAAACAAGGAGTTTGCGTACAGTAAAAACCTGTTCACTTGACCAAGGAGGTACTTAGAATGCAAGGCTCAGATGACCTTCACCTTGTACTGATGTTATTTCATCACATCTTTTTACATGTCTTTTTGTGATGGTTTAACCCTGGTTGTGAAACCACAACACTCTACACTGCATTTCCCTTCACAGAAGGTGGTTTAGTTATGGATGCTGAAGAATTTGCAATATTAAGACAGAGCATGTTGTACAGGTTAATAATTTACCAAGAACTTCATGTTGCTGCTCTTCCAAGGAGGCTTCAAGTACACTTTTAGTTTATGTTTCTTCATTGTAATATTTAAAGTTGGAAAGAATTGGTTTTCCCATCCATTTTGCAGGTTTTATTTGACAATACAGTCTCCAGTGTTTTAATGGGTCTGAAATAAAAGTCTGCTCATTGTACTTACCTGTCCTTTAGAACTATGCTGACATCAGCAAAGTAATGTTTGCTAACCTCCCACTTCTGCTCAGGAAATGATAATGAGTTAGACTAGAACTGCTCAAGATACTTACATGCAAAAATTGTTGCTGCTCTTCATCACTTGTTAATTTAAGAGTGAAAATTCTATTTGTAGGTGAGGATAGATATTGTGTTAGTTAATGACTTGTGTGCTTTGTCTGTAACACTGCAGAATTTTTTTCCTTAGTGATCTTTTAAAAATACTTACAATTGAGAAGAGATTGCTAACTAGATAATAATGGTCTTTACACATCAAATTAAGTCCAAATATGTCATGTTGTTTACTTTGATTTAGGAATGCTTTAAACATCAAGCTTCATAGAATAACACACCTCAGATCTGAAGACCTCAGAAAACTTCGCAGATATACATGATTTAGATAGAAATAAACTTTAGTGGGGGAAGATTTAGATTAAGAAATGCCTTTTAAAAAGGAAACAAAGAAATTACAAAAAAACCCTGTAAATTAACTCTAATTTTGTTGTATCAGTTGACAGGGTTGTTAAAATGCGTCACAAAGGGTACAGAAAAATGCGCCGCACACACACACGCGCGTACACACACACACACACACACACACACACACACACTGGTGGGTGTTTGAGAGTTCCCTTGCATGGGGAAGTAGGCACCAACCAGTGCAGAGACTTTCACGCAGGTCTCGTGATATTTATCCTGTAGAATTAGAGAGGGCACCACTTCATTGCTGCCTTGAGATGCTATCAGGACATGGATCTAATGGGCAGATGCCTGTTGCCAATAAGGGTTTGTTAGTCTTGCTGTGCCAAAACCAGATGCAGGATTGCACTGAGGTACTGTGAGTAATTATTTGGAGATAAAGAATTATTAGAGCTCAGAACATCTAAAAGGTATTTTGAAGACCCTCCTTTCAAATCTCCACCCTAGCTTTTGTAGAAATACTTCCTTACCAAACTTAGGCACAAAAAACAAAGAATAAATTGCATGAAACAATGTCTGCATTGTGAAATGGAGCTCCCAAATTGAACAGTGGGTTTCAACTTTACCCACAGTATTTTGGTAGATTTCACAGTTTTCTCCATCTCTGCAGTACTTTCTTAAAGAACGTGTGATCACAAGAAAAAAACACAGTGTGCCCTGGTGGCCAAGAAGGCTAATGGGATCCTGGGGTGCATTAAGAGGAGTGTAGCCAGTAGGTCAATTGAGGTGATCCTCCCCCTCTACTCTGCCCTGGTCAGGCCTCACATGAAGTCCTGTGTCCAGTTCTGGGATCCCTGGTACAAAAAAGACAGGGATCTCCTGGAGACAGTCCAGTGGAGGCCACAAAGATGATGAAGGGCCTGGAGCATCTCTCCTGTGAAGAAAGGCTGAGTGAGCTGGGGCTGTTCAGCCTTGAGAAGAGAAGACTGAGAGGGGATCTCATCAATGTTTACAAATATCTGAAGTGTGGGAGACAAAGGGAGATGGCCAACCCCTTTTCAGTGGCCTGTGGGGACAGGACAAGGGACAATCGTCCCAAGTTGGACCACAGGAGGTTCTGCATTGATGTGAGAGAGTAATTCTTCACGATGAGGGTGACAGAGCACTGGAACAGGCTGCCCAGGGGGATTATGGAGTCTCCTTCTCTGGAGATATTCAAGACCCATCTGGATGCCTACCTGTGTGACCTGCTCTAGGGAACCTGCTTTGGGAGGGGTGTTGGACTAGATGATCTTTTGAGGTCCCTTCCCCCTCCCCCACTGACTTCCAACCCCTAACTTTCTGTGATTCTGTAAACAGTAATGAAAGGTACCTGAAAAAGTTGCTGTATAGCACAGGTTTAAATAACACTTAGTTCTAAAATACAGAAATGAAAGAACTACAGATTTGGTGTAAATGAACTCGTAAGATAAGTGAAAATACAGTTGCAAATTTACATATATATTTAAAATACTATTTAAAATAGTTTTCCGTTGTAAGCACAGTGAGATACCAAAGCCTTTGATGAGCACCAGTAGGGTAAAGGCTGCTATAGTTTTATTTTTGTAATGATGAACCCAATGCCACATTGAGTGATAAGTGATGTGATGACTAATGTTTCCCATAGTCTTACTTTTCTAGCCATGAAATCTCAGAATATTCTGAATTATGTTTAGACTTGAAATAGATTTGACACTTGGCAACACAGAGGCTGTGTGGATGTGAAATAGTACACTAACAGTAGCTCCAGTCACAAAATGGTTTTGTGGACAAGCTAACCTAAGCCTATTATGAGAAGAGCTACAGCAAGTTGTTATGGTAACTGGAGCTCCATAGTAGCAGAGTAGGATTAAATACTGGATTCCGCCCCTGTGTCTGTGTGGACTTTTGTGAAGCATTGCTTTCCACATACAAGGAAGAAAAAAACATTTCGGAATAAAATTAATGAGGAAATAACCCAGTTCAATGTTTGTGTAAATTGGTTGTTGTACTTTCACGAAAGGCCTTGCTCCTCATAAATGATAGGTCTTGCCTCCTCTCAGGCAGAGATGAATATATTTACGCCACTGAAAGTCAATGTTTGTTTTGGTTGGATGTTTTTTAATATGGTGTTGCTTTTTTTCTATTCCATTTTTATTATTTCTGGTATGGTGATTCTTTTATTGTTTCTATAGATTTGCTTAGAGGGTGTTTGTGTCATGAAATTTTATGTGCCTTGGAAATTGTGCTTATGTTGCAATACTGCTGCAACAGGCAGCCTGGAGGTTGGAAGGGCTCACAAGAGTGGTGGGCATGGCTGACAGGACAGCAGCTACTACTTCTGTCCTTCCAGAGCCCATGGTGATTGTGTGGCACTCTAGTTATTTTGAACTCTTTTTGATAACGGCATCTTTCTTTCATTGCTGAAAACTTACTTCAAACACGTTTAACAGTGAGAGAAACTTATTTTTCTATGATTATTTTAAGTACAAGTCATTTGCTTGACTCCTGCTTTTGTGTGTAAGAGTGTAAGATGGCCTGTTATCACCTTTGTTATGCCTGCTGCATATCTTTCACATGTTTTTATACATTGTCTTTGAGGGACATCTAATTTTGTCAGGTGCATATCACAGTGCTCGATAAACTCCTAGGTAAGTCCTTAATCTGTGATAATTTAGGTTCCTTTTGTTTCACGAAGCATCTTGTTTTGCAGAATAAATATGCTGATGAACTGTACAACACTTCTATGAGAATCCTGACCCTGATTATCTGAGTGTCTTTTGTATTTAAAATGTCTTCTAATATGTTGTTATAAATGCTGAAGTCTTTATAGTTTAGGTTGCTGAACAAGATCCACAAATTGCCTTGAACCCATCAGTTACAGACTCAGTTGGATTAGAAGTGGTCAATTTTACCGTAGGTATTTTTTTTAAAGTACTTTACTCTTCACAATAGCAGCCCACTCGACTTACAGCAATGCTCAGAAATAAGAGTTAAACTTTACTGGCCATCAAAGCAGTCCTCCGGTAACCTGGTAGATTCCTCTGCAGTTGAAAGCTGTAGCTGTATAAAACAGCACCAATCAAAGGTTGAGTCAATATCTTGTGAAAATAAAGGGGGTCTCCATTGTGCTGGTATTTCTTATACTTGTATCTTGTAACGAATTCTCCTCTTCAGATGCCTAAGTTAAAGCATGTGCCACTTAAAAATTTAGGCTGGCTAATTAGGGAACATAAAGCAGACAGTATGTATATAATAGGCCAAGAAATAAGAAAAGAATAACAATGTAGATTGCAAGATATCATCTTGATAGAGAATGATAAAATATGCATGGTTCAGATGACAATAACAGAAATAAAATGGAACATTTTACAGAAATGAACCACAGCTCCTGACACAGCTCTGGCACTAGCATGCGAGTGGTGATTATTCAAATGTCTCCATGATTAATTCAGTTTGTATTGATGCAAATAATCCTAGAGGAGACCTGTGAGAGCTAATGCATTTTGGTTCCGTGGTTTTCCATTGATAGCACGAAACAGCAAAGAGGAAAGTCATTTTCATGATATTAATAATGGGATTACAGAATCAGGTCATTTAAAAGAATGGTGCTGACTCAGCAGTCGTAGTGCAGGGTTGAACATAGAGATTAATTCTTGAGCATGCTACATAAAAATCCTCTGCTGGATATCTCATTGCACTGAAGCATATTTCCTCCTTTGTAGGAAATATTTAAAATGACAGCATTTGATTTGATGCCTTCCTCCCTGCTGTTAGGAATTCTTTTATAGCATCAGAGCTCTTTCTGTTGAAGTATTTAACTTTACACTGTGAGGAGGGTGTGTGTGTGTTTGTCTTTCTCCTTCCTCCTCCTTTCCAGGAGCGAAATTGGTTCATTCTTTTACAATTCCCTGAAGGTCAGTGAAAGTCTGAGGGGATCATAACTGCTCTGCATGAACAGCTGTCTCAGCCAACAAATCTTACTAAAATCAGGGATGGGAAGGAGCAAATGTTTCCACTTTGTGAAAGGGCGTCTTCATAGAAGTACAGGAGGCAGGTTCCTGGCTTGCTTTTGATACCTCAGGCAGTTCTAGTGTTAGAGATCTGTGCTTTTATTTTGCCTTTTTATTATGACCAGGCCAATAAGCTTAGCAGATATGCTGACAGGTGATTCTTGCACCAGTTCCTTTGCATGAGTGAAAAGAAAAAACACATTGACATCGATTATATATTTTTTTTTAATTTCAAATGAACCACATAGCAGTTTTGTTCCCTATGTTAAAAAATATAATGTGGTTAAAAAGAGACATTTAAGTCAAAATGTTTAAAAGAACCCTCTACTCATTGGTAGTGGTTTGTTATGTCTTTCTTTGTGTGGAGTTCTTGGTGGCAGGCTTAAAAAATAGAGAAATAATTTTTATGCCTTTGCAATGTTCCATTTCTGCATTAGTGATATTTTTGGTTGCTTTTATGGACAGAGCAGGAAACTACTTTTATACATCTACAAAATTAAAACTGAATTGAAAGTTAAACACACATTTTTCCCTTTATTACTTCTTTCTAACACTGCATTTTTCTGATCCCAACTAATTTACATAGTTCCAAAGTAAATAAGAAAATAACACAACACAGTCTAGCCAAAAGCATTGCTGTATTAAGTGGGGTCAGCTCATGAGATTTATAGTTTGAGTTTGCTGATGACCAGGAAAAACAGAGAGGAGAGCATTAGTGAAGGCTATTAGGAACATCATCTAGTAATTAGAGACACGAATATTTCTGAGATTCTGTAAAAACATTGGAAGCTGAGAGACTTATTTTCCTCCTTAGCATCTTGGGTGGTAAATAATTGGGCTACTTTGGCCTGCCTGCACTTGAAAGTAAAGCTCATATTTTCTTGCTGAGAGTTGTTTCCATGCTTTGTGTTTTAAATAGGTCAGATGCATGCCATCCCCTTTGGCTCTGCATTAAGTCATATCACATAGCTGCAAACTTACCATCTTCTCAGAGAAAGTTGCAGTTTGCTGTCTGGGAATGCAGGCTTTGGCTGGGAGGATTAATTCTTACTGGAAGGCAGCATGAGGGTCTCACTCCCACAAGCACTTCTTCCACAACTACCTGGTTATGTTTCCTTCCCAAATGCTGAGATATTTTTTGGGTAGAATTTGGGTGTGAGCGTGGTGGTTGGGGGGCAGAACCTGTGATGAAGCCTTAGATGATGATTCAAATAAGCTGCCTCTTCTGTTACCATTGACAGGTTGGATTTGTACCTTGGTGCATGGCCCCTGCTATCCTGATGATGCCCAGCCTGTAACCATGCTGAATTCTTCCCATTCAACTTTGTCAGCCTCTCTCACCTCTTGGTATCCCCCCTCTCTGGGTACACATCTCACCTGCTTCTCCAGCTGTATTGGAGGGTGTTAACATCATGATCAGCCTTACCGACTACCTCCTGTAGTCAAAGAAGGGTGAAATGAAAGTGCTGATGTTCAGATCAGAGCCAGGGTCCTGCTGCCCCAGCTCTGTGTGCAGCCAAGGGGAAGGGAAGGCAAGAGCCTGGAAAATCTGTGCTCTCCTGTCTTGGTAAGGTTGTTTTTGAAATGAGATTTGCTCATAAATTGATCATAATTTTATGAAACACGTAGTGGAATGTCAGAATCCTACTATGCCAGCTTGTACTGGCCTTCTGCTGAACCAAACTGGGGTTGTGTACTACTGGAATGCTGAGAGACGTGAGATTGGCTGCATCCAGGTCAGTCTGTACCAAAGGACTGGAAATTGGGATATTGCCTCAAAGTTTGCACAGGTGGGAGAATGACGTGGAAGAGTGAGTCATATCCATTTGAAAGGGGAAAGGAGGCTAAAGAGCATTGTCTTAATGTTTGTTTTTCCTGTTGCTGCGACTCCATTTTTAACCACTTTATTATTGTCTATAGTTATTTTTTTCAAAGACATTTGCCAAGGATTAGTTTTTGTTTGGTTGCAAATATCGTATGGCAGCTGGAAGCCTTTTTATGTGGCTTTCAAAAGCTGAGAAACTGGTTGTCAATGTGTGAAAAGTTCTTTGCTAGTACTGTAAACTGCCTTTCATTAGGACGTTGTATATTTAATGATTGCTAGCCAATGGGGCGTGTAGAATTTCCTGCTGTGGTCTTCTGTACAAATTTATTGGAGAAGACATTGGAAAAAGGTTGCTAGTGTGCAACAATGCGTGGAAAATATTCACATTTGTGTAAAAGTGATGGAAACCCTCAGAACAGTTGCTAGATTAAAACTAAGCCAAAACCTTTGTGATTCTAGATGAGTTATCTGCACACAAATATTGGCAGGTAGGGTAGATGCTAGGTTTTATCACTGCCTCTGGGCAGCCAGAAAACTTTCAAATCCAGGATTAAACTGTTTTTCTGTTGGAAAAGTAAAATATTGTTTTCTCCTTTGTTTGCATGCATGTGCAAAATTACAGAACAGCAACTATAAATTGGACCATACAGCTTACAAATAAAGTCTGTCTCTCAACTCATATGAAATTGAGATGTGCTGTCATAAATCTTGTCTCAGCTTCACTCTTTTTAGAGAAGTTTGCTGCCTGTCAGAGTCTGTGGCTTTTTTGTTTGTTGCCATATTGGAGAGGCAGGGCTCTCTGAATGCAGGTGTCAAAACCAACCATTGAACTGGATGCATTGGATCAAACAGGTCTGACTGAAGGAAATGTGATATAGCTCAAGCTGACACAGCTCTAAACTAAAGCTACTTGAGTGAAGTCAAAATGTCCAGGGATAAAAAGGCAGGTTTTAGACCAGTGGCTGGAAAGGAGGTGACTGATACAAGAACTGCAAAAGGGAGATCCTATGTTAAGCCTCTGTTTCTGGTGGTATTTGAGGGCTGCTTTACAGGCCAGATACCTCTGCTTTTGCTCTGAGCTACGGTGTAAAATGTAGAATACAAATTAAGAATACATTCCACACTTTAATTTCTAGCATTTCCTTTGGAATTGTAGCAGTTATTTGTAGTTGTTTTGTCGATGTGGCCACTTTAGGCTTTAATTGTAAATCCAGAACTTGTATATATTTGCCCCAAGATGAATATCAGTATCAAGAGCACCTATGCTCCTGCTAACTGATCTCTCACATGGCTCAATCCTCTGAAGAGGGTCAATCCTCTTCCAGACCCACTTAAAGTTTACATGGTGATATTAAGAAGATCTGTTAGGATGGTGCAGTTCACTGTGGCATTATGCAACCTGACAATATCTAGAAACAGCTGAGCTAACGTACAAGCAGTTAATGCATGACACAGTGCATTGTTCAGTCATGTAAGGCGATACGACTCCTATCAAGATGATCCAGAGGTAGGTGCTGAAAACACAATGTAAACAAGACACATGTGAGGGTACTGCTGTAGATCTAAACTGTTCTGTGAGGTACTTTCAGCCACAGAACAGGATCCTCTGTCTGGGAATAAATTCTCTGTGTGAGTCCGTGCATAACAGCATCTGAAAGACCCTCTGCCATTTCCTGTACTGTTCTGTCCAGCAGATGAAGTCTTAGCCACAGCTTTGGAGTCCACAGAAATACAGCGTGTTTAGGCATGGAACCCAGTGACTTAGGAAGTTTTAACTCTGAACACAGCCCTGTTTCAATTATGTAAATACACAATTTACTTATTGATAGTGTCTTTCAGTGTGTCTCCAAGATGAAATACAGGATACATGGCATTTGAGGGAGCTGGGCTTGCTTACAGTCATATAGAGGTTAAAGTGTGACCTGAGAGATGTCTACAAATTCTAAGAGGGAGTGTTGTGAAAATGAGAATATTAAACATTATGCAGAAGATGCAGATGGTGTAACAAGGGGCAATGACCAAAATTTCTGCATGGGGAAGGTCAAGTTAGCCATCCTTTCCTCCCAGCAGTGCAGTGCAGCACCCAGGCAGGTGACCATCTTTGGGGGTGTTTCTACAGATGATATGAGTCAGTTCTGCTAATCCCACTCAGAGGATGAGACTGGACTAGAGGGCTTTGGAGGTCCCTTGCAAACAACATTTTAGTGATTCTGTTCCCAGACTACTTGACCCAATTTGATTGTCCCAGGGTGTGCCTCCTTCAAGGTTCTTAAAATTTGGGTCCATTCATCTCTCCAAGTACAGGCTTCAGAAGAAAGACTTTAGATGGAGACACTATGTCTCCCCCCGTAAGTGTTGCACTTCAGTATGAAAATAAGGTCTATTTTAGCAAAGGTTTTTAATAATCTCCTGTAGGAACCACAGTGGGAAATTGTGCTTCAAATGGAAAGTATACTTTTTTGACCTTGACTTCTCCAATATAAACACATAGCAGCATGTATATATTTATGCAGGGAAAAACAATCCTACCAGATTCTACTTTGCATATATAATTTGGTTACAGGGAAGAGAATGAGAGAACAAGCTGCTTGTGGCAAATATAAATAAATTAATTCATTACTGCATAGCATTGCTTGCTGTGGCATGCTAGGGTGTTTTCAAATCTTGTAGTACAAAGTCTTATTGTCTTGGTTTGACCAGATGGAGTAATGATCTTTTAGGTCCTATTATCTATGAATGGGTAACACTTTAAATTACTTGTAATCTGCACTGGACAATTTTTAAATATAACACTAAAAGATATAAGAATGTTGTTGACAATTTTCTTTGCATTTTTATTAGTACTGTATGGATTTAAGAAAGTAATTCCTGATAAGTCTCTGTGGAGGTGATACTGATATAGAAACTCAAGCAGAGAAACACAGCCACTTGCCATGGACCACACAGCAAGTCAGATGCTTCTTCCTCATCATTAATTCTGATGATAAAATGGATGTGAAATCAATTCTTACACTGATCTGGAACAGCTGTTGAAGATCTTTTAACAGAACCCAAGTAGGAGTAATGGCAAGCCAAAATAGCTCTCCAAGGGACTAAACACAAATTAATAAATACCCAAAATGTAGGATCTCTGTATGAACTCTGTTTTAATCCCCAAAAGAAATCTGAGAAGAACTGAAATGTTCTTGATGTGCATGTTCAGTGTCTTCTGTCTAGGAATTTATATTCTTCTCATCTGTTTAATGCTAAATGTCCAAACAGGCAAGATTGAAGTGATTTCTGTGCGGGAGGGATGGGGAGAGCAGTTAGAAACCATACCACAGCTGATGCTGCCATAATTATAAGTTGCTGAGATTTGCCAGCTGGATATGTTTATTGATCCTCGATTGTTTTTGGATTTGTATGTGAAAGTGATGACTGAAGGACCGTCTTAATTACTTCTTTGTCTTTTTTTTTTTTTGTTGTTGTGCTGCTGAAAACATTGCAATAATTTCTTTCCATTTGCTTTCCATACTGCAGTATGGTTTCTTTCCAGCAAAGCTCGGCAGAAGAAATTAGCTTATCACAACATATCATAAAAGACAGGTAGATCCCTGTACATCAGGACTAATATTCAAGCATCCGAGAAACAAGCTCTTTCATAAAACTACAGTGTTAAGATTATCAGGAAGTGAAAAGCAGAGCTCATTTTGGGTGTATCCTGCTTTGGCAGGAAGGGAGAAATCTGTGGTTCAAGCAAAAGTCAGGTAACAAAAAGATCAGGTAATTTCAGATTTTTAATGTAATTCTTGGCAGGCTTTTGGGTGAGTCAAATCCCTTTATTTTAATAAATAAAAACGGGATAATGCCTCTCTTCTCTTCCTTTCAGTGTGTCACAGAGCACTGGTGATTTGACTCCCAAGGGTCTGGGTTTCCACGGACTAGAAACACTGGTGTAAAATCCTGTGTCTCTATGTGGTTAAGTAGCTGCAGTTCTCAGCAATACCTATTGCTGTAACTGCTCGCTTTGATGCAGCCAGCCGTAACTTTGTGGATGGTTATTGGGCCCTGACACTGTCCCAAAGCCTCAGAGGAGCTAAGTCCAAGTTTTTTTTTTTTTTCAATCTAAACAGTGTCAGAGCGTCTCATCCTTTTTTGCTGAGGAGAGGAAAGGTCTGGAGTCTGGGTGTTGTCTGTGGGACCAGTGATAACCCCAAGGCAGGGTCTGGACCCGCTGCATCGGGCTGATGGCACTCTAAGTGTCATGGCAGGTGGGAGCTGATGCTGGAGTCCCCTAGCCTCTGCAGCAAGATCTCCTTTGTCACAGCTGTGTGGGGTAGAAGGCGAGAAAGGAATACTGTTGCTTCTGTTGTCACGCCAATCTAGGAGCTTACTGGATTCACTTTTACCGATTCCAGTTCCAGGGGATGCGAAACCTGCTTCAGCTACTAAATTTCGATTAAATCGACTGGAGGGGGGAATAATGAAATATGTTCTCTAATGGCAAAATATTTGCCAGAATGTTCTGTGTGCTGAACCCTGGCACTGCTTTGTTAGACTGGGAGAGTTCCTACAACTGGCGCTGGGGGGCACTTTAAGACTGGTTAAGGGAAGCAGAAAACTGCAACACTAATTCCACATCATCATGAGCAGAGTAAACAGTCTGGTGCAAAACAAAATATAAAAAAAACATAAGCAATTAAATATGTATTTAGCAGCAAGTGTGATTCGATTCCTGTTTTTTCCCCCAGCAATCGCACTTGCTGAAAGTGGACATGCAACTGAAAATTACATTCTTGTTCTAAACAGATTGTATCATTGTCGCCTTGTTCTTCTAAATAAATGGACTTTGCTTTTCAGTATCTAGCCAAACACAGGATCAGATGCTATATCTTTTCATTAATCAGCCTCTCTCTCTACATCTTTCTGTGATGGTAGGTTTGCAAATTTTTTTGTTTCTTCATAGGAACTATTGAAATTTCTATTGTCCAACATTCTTGTTTATTTCTTTCAACTGGTTTGATCTGATTTAAGGCCGTCCAGAACTCAAGTTCTGTTCCAGGACAGCCCTCTAGAGTGTCTCCTGAGCATGAGAAATTGCTTTTGCTGCCATGTTAATGTCCATTCCCCTGCCAGGGATGTATGTTTGCCAAAGTGTTTAAATTCTGTAATGAGTTGTCTTGTTAAGCGTATTAGAAGGACATACTAATCATAACTCCTAATTCTAACAGAGTTTTCCCTTCCGAATAGCTTAGGAAAGCTTAGAAGTTTAATCTGATAGATGCAGATAAACTAGCAGAAGCATGGCTTTGTTATACATTTCTTTCCACAAGAAGATAGACCATCAGTTTGCTGAAGAACTTATTTAATAGTATAAACAAGCTATACGTTGAAAAGGCAGAAAAGAATGCCCCATTCAGTTCTCTGCCACAGGAAAGTGTGCAGTACATAGCTGGGGTGACGATGTCTTGTAACAACAGCTTTGTTACATATAAAATGGACCATAAATGTACACCTTTTTGTTTGAGTTTTGTTTCTGAGCTACAGTGTCACTTTCTTTATTTTTTCCCCCTGCCTCTACCATGCAGATGCTGCAGTTCGCTGTTTCCAATACTGATACTTTTGCTTATTTTAAGAGGTTAGTAGAAGTGTTCAGTGTTACTGGATACACTATTTTTTGTTGGGAAGTACTATTTTGTTGAAGCTGAAACATATTGTGGAAACAATGATTTTAATAAGACTTTGCCAGGAAGGTGTCTCAGCACAAGGAACACTGAAATAGTGCTAAAAATATGTTCAGCCTAGAACAGCTAACAGGCAGTCACTGAGGATGAGAGCTGCTTTTAGTTTGGTACTTACGCTGTAGAGAGGCCTCTATACCGTCCCTATGTAAGGGCTATGTAGCTATACCTACCTCAAGTGCCATCCTGATCTGTTATGTAAAACTGTTCTCAGCAAAGTCTGAAAAAGACAGCTCCTGTGAACAGAGCTCTGCAAGCATGACCCAAGGGCTGCTTTAGACTGTACTATCTGCGTAGTCAGATGCTTGCTCTGAGCTGACTTCAGCCTGAAGGTTTGAGACCTATGAGCGTGCAGCTATGCCTGCAACACAATGTCCTGCTCCTCGGGTGGACGTGTGGGAGCAGGCAGAGCCGGATGCTAATGGGGCTGCGGGGTGCTGAGCTGGAGCGGCCTCACAGCTGGGTGCTGAGCAGCAGTGGGCTCACAGCCAGCTGCCATGGGGTACAAATGGGTCCTGCACGTGTCTGCTTTTGCTGAGGGAAGAGGAAGCATATCTTTACAGAAAACAAGAAGGGTGTGTGACTGCAAATCGATAGGTTCAGCTTAGCAGATGAGAAATGAGGTCTAATTGGTGATTAAACAACACCGGTTGTTGAAACAATTAGGTGTCGGTCCATTTACCTCTTTCCTTTCTGGAGGCAAGTTAGATTGAAGAGCTTGAATTTCATAGTTGGAATAACAGAGCTTCTTGGAGGATGTTTTAGTTAACAGGACTCAAAGTTGTCTAAAATTAATGTCTCTCTCTTACAGGCTCCCTGCCACCCTTGTGTGACCACCTCTTAGCCAGGTAAGACTTCATCATCCAAATACTGTGACGTGAACCCTTGAACAAAGATGCAGATAGATATTTCTTAGGGGAAAGTAAAAATTATGTCAGTTTGAGATCACTGCCTCTTTGGCAGTTCTATAGTCTGCTCCTTCTCCTTGTCTGTCCATGGATGATTGATGCGTTAGAGAGTATCCCTTCAGTGGTATTGAATATATGAGGTTGATTTTTAAACTTTCTATTTCAAATACAGTCAATATTGCTTTGGAAGTGTACGTCTTGGTAGGAGTTACCAAAGGGTCCTGAATAAGCTTCTCTAGTAGGTCTTCCAGTATGCACTGATCTGCTGTGATTATGCTGACAGAAACAGCTATTTAATTAGTTTAAAGATATCTTTGGTGTACCTACACAAACAGCAGTGATATAACATGTTGCTGTGCTTGTGTTCAGGTATGTGTATATATACATCATGTAACTGTTACCTGGTGATGCAAGATTCACAAACAGGTGTTATATGTTCTAACTTTTTGATTTTATCTTATTTTGTCTTGCTCTGTTTCGTGCTTAAAATTGACCTAATTCATCCCACTTTGCTCTCCTAAAAAAGAATTCTGTTAACATTGTGATCATCCTGTGTGATGAGGGAAAAGATTCTCTCATAAAACAAACCAACCCACACCTAGAAATACTTCCCTTTAGGTTTCAACTTTTTAGTTTATTTTTCTGTTCTCCATAAAATGATTTGTTTAATTCAGAACAGGAGAGGGAACCTCCATCTTTAGTTTCCTTTGTAAATGCCAGAATCAATAGGTTAGTCTGAAGTGGAGCTTTCGTTTTCATTTCTTTTTGGGGGTGGTAGTGGTTTCTTTTTGTGGTTTATTTTTTTTTTAACTCCCCTTTGGGGTTTTTTTTTATTTTTAAATTATTTCTGGTTCAAACCAATGTGAAATTAAAAAAAAACCCTTACACTTAAAATGCTTTGCAAACTAGACAGCTGTTTTTGTTAATCCCTGGTTCTAGAAAATATGTTTTCAATCCTCCTAATTCTTTTGTTAGCAAGTACAGAGCAGAGAAAGGATGCAAAAATAGTCCAACACAGAAAATCTGCCTGTGGAGTTTCCGCATCTCTGTTGGTATATTATGAATCCATTAGATTTCTTTTTGTTTTTTTTTTTGGTGACATTTGAAACCAAATCTCAGTGGCATGTTACTGTAAATCAGTGTATTTTTTCCTGTGTGTTCCACTACCAGCAAACACAGCTTTGAATCCGTAGCTAATTATAAATCTCTGCTATCACTTAGGCTTTTTAACTAAAAGAATCTACTCCATCAGTGGTTCCCAATATTTCAGGCACACTGTGATGTACACGTGTACCTACAGTACTCCAGGGCTTATAGGTCATGATCTTCTCCTGTTATAGATGTGAATGCACTCTTGTAATATAGCTAAAACAGATGAGTTTTCCCATTGGGTTAACTCAAGTGTACACATAACATGATGAAAGGCTCCTGCGCTTTGGTCAGGTGTTTGTAAAGGTGACCAAACTGACCACAGACTCATTGAGTTGGGAAGGTACATCTGGTGATGACCCAGTCTAGCCTCCCTGCTCCAAGCAGGGTCAGTTAGAGCAGGTTGCTAAGGGCTGCGTCGTCTAATTTTGAGTATCTCCAAGGACCAGGACTCTACAACCTCTCTGGGTAGCCTGTTCCAATGTTTAATCTCCCTCACAGCAAAATTGTTGGTCCCCTTCCCCTTCCCCTTNGAGTCCCAGCACTCACAGCCTTCCTTAATAGGAGAGATGTTTGGGTCCTGTAATAATCTTCATAGCCCTTAAATAGACTTGCTTGAATATGTACATATCTCTCTTGTACTGGGACTGGAGTGGATCCCAGCACCAGTGGCTTCATCAGTGTTGAGTGAAGAAGAATCACCTCTTCCAGCTTGCTGGCAACACTCTTCCTAACAGAGGAGACTGCTGACTGCCTTTGCCACAAGGCCACATTGCTGGCTCACTGTCAACTTGCCACTTCCTCCTTTGCAGATTCCATATCTGCAGAGCAGATTTCAAGCCAGTAAGCCCCAGCCTGTGCTTGTGCGTGGGATTATTAGATGCAGGAATTATGCCCTTCCCACATCATGAGCTTTCTGCTGGCTCATTTCTCCAGGCTGTTGAGGTCCCTCTGAATAGCAGCAGAGACATGTGGTGCACCAGCCACTGCTCCCCATTCACATGCACTCAGACCCATGTTGCAGATCTTTAATGAACGTGTTAACCAACACTGGCCCCAGTATCAACCCTAGGGGTACACTATTAGTGATTGGTTTCAGCTGGTCCTTGAAGTGCTAATCATAATCATTTGAGTCTAGAATTTCAGCAAGTTAAATCCATCTTACTGTCCACTAATGTATTCTGTATTTCATCAATATGTCTACAAGAAAGTTATGGGAGAAAGTGTCGAAAGCCTTGCTAAAGTCAAGATAAAAATATCCACTGTGCTCCCATCATTCACTGAACTAGAGATTTCATCATAAAAGTCTATTAGGTTGGTCAGACCTGATTTTTGCTTCATAAATGCATGCTGATTACTCTCTTCTTGTCTTTCATATTCTTTTAAATAGCTTCAAATATTAGTTGCTGATTACCTTCTCAGGGATCAAGGTGAGGCTCTCTGTAGACTCCCTGCTCCAGATGGGTTTTAGTGTACCTAAAGTCCATCAGTACACACTTGGAGGGTGTCTCTGTATTCCTCCTGGGTCATCTGTCTATGCTGCTACATTTTATATACTTTTCAATAGTTGAGATTTTCAGGAGCTCCATGACAACTTTGCTTGACTTTCTGCACATTAGGATGGACCGTTCTTGAGCTTGGAGGAAGTGATCCTTGAAAAAACAAACAGCTCTCCTGTTCCAGTAATCTAGAAACTCACTTCATTCCAGTGTCACAGCCCATGTGATTCTTCCAAGCACATCCATAAACAAGCCTTAGGCTGCTCTCATGAATTTCCATGATCCTGCTAACTTGCCTTGTTCCATTCTCCATGGATCCTGAACTCCACATCTCATGGTCACGGCAGCCAAGGCTGCCCCAAGCCTTCACTAAGGCTAGCCTTCACAGGCTAGATTGTTGGGCTGGGACCAACAATATGATGTTCAACAAGGCCAAATGCTGGGTCCTGCACTTTGGTCGCAACAACCCCAGGCAACGTTACAGGCTTGGGCAGGAGTGGCTGGAGAGCAGCCTGGCGGAAAGGGACCTGGGGGTGTTGGTTGACAGCTGCCTAAACATGAGCCAGCAGTGTGCCCAGGTGGCCAAGAGGGCCAATGGCATCCTGGCTTGTATCAGGAATGACGTGGCCAGCAGGACCAGGGAGGTGATAATCCCCCTGTATTCTGCACTGGTGAGGCCTCACCTTGAGTACTGTGTTCAGTTTTGGGCCCCTCACTTCAAGAAGGATGTTGAGGTTCTGGAGTGTGTCCAGAGAAGGGCAACGAGGATGGTGAAGGGTCTGGAGAACAGGCCCTACGAGGAGCGGCTGAGGGAGCTGGGGTTGTTTAGTTTGGAGAAGAGGAGACTGAGGGGAAACCTTATTGCTCTCTACAACTACTTGAAAGGAGGTTGCAGTGAGGTGGGGGTTGGTCTCTTCTCCCCAGTAACAGGCGACAGAACTAGAGGTAATGGCCTCAAGTTGCGCCAGGGAAAATTTAGGTTGGATATTAGGAAGAACTTCTTTACTGAAAGAGTCATCAAGCACTGGAACAGTCTACCCAGGGAGGTGGTTGAGTCCCCATCTCTTGAGGTGTTTAAAAGACGGGTAGATGTGGTGCTTGAGGACATGGTCTAAGGGTAGACTTGGTGACGGTAGGTTAATGGTTGGACTGGATGATCTTAGGGGTCATTTCCAGCCTTAAAAATTCTATGATTCTATGATTCACAGACCTGATCAGCTCTTCATTTTTTGTGAGTATAAGGTTCAACGGAGCATTTCCTCTTGTTGACTGCTTGATGACTGGAGTCAGGAAGTTATCTTCAACGCACAGCTGAAACACCCTTGACTGCTTGCACCCTGTTGTATTGTCCCTCCACCAGTTATTGAGGTGATCAAGTCTGTCTGCATGAGGACTAAGGCCCATGCACGTGAGGCTTATTCCAGTTGCCTGAAGCCAGGCATAAGATCCAATAGTTCCTCTTGATCAGGTGGTTGCTAGCAGATACTCACCACAACATTACTCACTTCGGTCAGTAAGGATTCTGACACAAAAGCTGTCAGATAATTCATCACCCATCTGCTGTGCTCATATCATGGGCAACTCCCCTCCTCATCATTCTGGCCTTACAGATGGTGGATCCATCTGGATCCACTACCACCTTCCTAATAAGCCTGTATCCACATCCACTGCAGCACCTGAGTGGACTGAGCTACCCAAGCGTATCTCCATGGTCCAAAGAGGTTGTAGCCCAGTAACTGCACCCAAATGTCTATACTCCTGCCTATTTATGCTCTGGACACTGGTGTACAGCCACGTCAGGGAGACACCAGTTTACTGTTTTCTGAGAAAGCATATGCAGTCTGCTGTCCTTCATTTGTGGGCATAGACTTGGGGTGGCCCCTTCAGCTCAATTCCATTGATTGAGGTGACCTCTGTCAACATCGTGCTGAACACTTGCCAACCCTGTCCATCATTTCCTTGATACATTGCATGGCCCCTTGTCAGCAGTTTAAAGCTCTCCTCACCAGGCTGGCCAGACTGTTAGCAATAATGCTTTTTTGCAGGTTGTATCCTGTCTCTTCCAAGCAGTCCCTAGTGGTCAAAGAGGATGCCAGAGCTGGTTGCTCCAGTTACTGGCCACTATGTAGCCACATAAAAAAGAAATTTTGGCCCCCTTCTGCACAAACTGCTGCTTTCTAGGTCTCTCTCTAGTACCTGCTGAAAGGCTTCTGAGCCCTTTCTAATCTCTTGATTAGGGCTAGAACCCTCTTTGATCAAGAACAACTGCTGTCACATCTTGTTAGAAGCTGTTAGAGCTTGTTAGAAGTTGAAGCTTCTTGTAGCTATCCCTTCCTGTCAGTGGCAGAAACCTTGATGTTCTTCAGAGCATTCCCAGGAGTCCTCCAGCACTCCCAAGAGTTCAGGAAGATCTAGAAGCAGAGCCCAGAAACTGCTGTGTGAGCTGCTGTGTCTGAATTTAACACTGAGGAGGTCAGCTAGAAGCCTGTCACAATTGCCGGAGACATTAATTTCCCCTCCTGCCTGTGCCTAAGGTGCCCCTGACTGGAAAACAGCAGGTGGAGCAGGTGGAGAGCTAGATGAATTGTGCTTGTGCACTACCTCTGAACCAAGGCTGTAGGTTGACTGCCTCTTTTATATTTATTATATACAAAAAGATAGGACAATGAATGAAAGACTTCCTTTGAATTTTGTCCTCAGTTGACTAGGTTTGTTTAATCTTTTCTGCATACTTCAAGTTGTTCAGAAACAGCCTACTCTGGATTTAGAAAAAACAGCAATATACCTAATAATGTAGATGGCAGCAGATTCTGCCTACTGCTGACACTTTGTACTGTTTTGTCATCATAAGTACAATGGAAGAGCACTCTTGTTGTTAAAACTTTTCTTTCCATCTGCTCATTCTGACTTTAAGCATAAGCCTGCTTAACACAAAGGGAAGGCATCCTATCTAGCAAGGAGAGGTTCAGGAGGGTTCACTGTAAACAAACTGATGAGATGAATGTAAACAGGAGCAGTGTGTTCTACTACAGATGGCTACCCCTCCCTCTTGTCTTATTCCCATGTTCATAACGAAGTATTTTCATTCCTTAGAATTCTATAATGAAATGTGGGTTAGCAAAAAATGGATTTTTTAACATAAAGTTAATTCATCATCTGCTGGCAATGATAACGTATGACTGAGGAATTTAAACCCCTGTCTTCATAGCTGACCTTGCTTTGGGAAAGAAGTCGGACTATGTTACCTCCTTCCAACCTAAATTTTCCTATGATCTTATGAATTATCACCTATCTGAGATGCTATAGAAATATCTTTCAATATAGCAGTTTGGTATTTGATTGCACCAGTATGGATCTTAACACTGATTTCCAACTCTTTTGTTGTATTTCTTCCACAAATTGTTAATGGATGAATGAAGGAATTTGTGATATACTCTGTTTCTACCTAGAAGCTAATGTTCAACTACTTTCAAGGTGGTGAGGGGGCTGGAGAACTTGATCTGTGAGACTGAGGGAACTGGGCTTGTGCAACCTGGAATAGAGGTTTGGGAACACCTAACAGCAGCTCCCAGTACCAGAAGGAGGTCGTCAAGAAGGTGGAGCCAGGTTCCAGGAATCTCACCTCAGAGTTGGCTCTGCTTTGAGCAGGGAGTTGGACTAGAGACCTCCCAAGATCCCTGAATTAATCTGTAATCCTCATATAACAGGCTCTACATGTGTTCAGAGGATGATTGTAATTCCTCTTATGAAATGCCAAAGATTAGCATCCCCACTCGGTTGGATTTTTATACTCTGGTAGTAATATGAATTTAATTAGCCTTGAGTCCTTCGATCATGTTTCTTGCCCTCCTGGTTGTTAGAGGAGATTTGACCACTGTAATCTATGCAGTCATCTGGTTTGTGAAGAGATTACAAAGGAAGGAAGACTTGTCGTTGATAAATTTAAAGGAGACGATGTTTGTTACAACTTTTGACCCCAAACAGACTAAACCTCTCATCTTTTGATGACATCATCTCTCAGTTTAGTTTCTAATTAGCTGTTCTGGTTCCTCTCTGTGGTTTTTATTTTATGTGCCAAATACCATGAGAGCTAGAGTTGTGCTTGGTCTCTTGTCTTCATTTTATTTATTTTTTTAATTTTCTTTTTTTCCATCTCCTTGAAGATGAAATTCCATAAAATTATAAGAAAGCTGCAAAAATGTGCAGGATCCATGCATGATATACATGATTAAGGTTTATGAATGATTTGAACTCTCTCTTTGCTTTCCTAACCTCCTCTACTCTATACCTATTCCTCTTGCTATATCAGCAAAACCCTGAAGTTTCACACTGCTGTTGCTGATGCTGACTTGCAGATATGCACAGATGACTGTCAGAGCTGCAGTCCTGTCTGCTTGTATCATTGAAAAGTAGTCTCTGCCTTGCTGCTTTCATTCCTGGGTGAAGCCTTGGCCATTGGTTTGGCAGTGTTGGCATTGCCCACTTATATTTGGAGACACAACTGGGGCTTTATAATTATTGTGGTGCCTTCTCATCTTTGCTAGTGTTTCCTGTAGCGATGAAGAGGCAGAAAGTTTGCTCTCTTCTGAGTCTTCAAAGACGGGGTATCAGACTAGATATTAACAACTATACCTCCTTTTGATTTAAAGGAATAATTACAGGATTGAAATGAGCAAACTTTGCAAACTACAAGCAGAGAATAAAGCATTTTTACCTGCAGAATTGCTCAGTGTTTCTTCCAGATGAGTTGTAGGACATCTGTATGTCGTGTCTTGTCTGAGAGGAGCCTCTCAGCTGCCCTGAATTTCTCAGAGAAGCTGGTTACATTGTTCATCAGTCTTCAGTGGCTTTGACTTCCAGTTGCTAAAAGCTGATAGACAATAAAGGAATATTCTAAATCACATTTATTCTTAAATCTGAAGTGCTGCAAGTTAAAGATTTGTATTTATTCTTTCACATTTATAATTAAAGAGGCCTCTTTCTAGCTCTAGGAACTTATAAAAATTAAAACATTTTTGATAAAAGGAAGAAAGGTTTTACATGGATGAAATGCCTCAAAATATCAACATTCTCTCTATGTCATTTCAAAAAAATTGTTGCCTATTGTACTCATACTGATAAGCTTTACAGATATTTTCTATAACTCTTTTATTTAAGCCTGGGTTAATTTTGAACTGGTACCAAGAAGTTGACTGAATGGAGGCAAGCAAGGATTTAATGAATAGCCTATTTCAGTAGATGTCAGAAGCTTTATGCAATCTCACTTTTTGTCCCTCATGTATGTGTGTAAATGCATGTATATCTCACCACCCTTTCCATGGGCTTGTCCAAAAGTCTTCGCATCCTTACTTCCAACTTCTTGGATTGCCACAATCCATGCTGCTTTCCTCTCTCCCAGGAAAAACTCAGGAGTTTTTCAAAACAGGTCCTCATAGAGTCATCTTTCTTTCTTTCTTTCTTTCTCCCTTGTTATTGATTCCTATTGCTTCAAAATAACAGTAAACTTTTGATGCAGAGGAGAAAATTTCAGGAGGAAGAGAGGTGGATAAGGCAGAGAGGGATAGGAGAGAAGATACAAAAGAAGTATGACATTTTCCTGGGAAGTTTACCAGTATAATCATCCTGAAAGCTACATCCTAAAGATCTAACTAAAATAAGCAAATACTTATGTCTCTCTAGCTACATATGCAACAACACAATAGCTAATGATTAAAAATCAAACTCCCTTGGAGTTGAAAGTACGTGGTTGCCAATCTGTCAGTGGATCTCCAGTGCTGTGTTGCAGTACATATTGAAGCAAGGACAAACACACTCATGAACATGTCGTTAACTTGCCTTAATACCTTGCTGTCAAATTAATGATAAAGGATTCCAATAGTTCAATTCTTCACTCATTCTCCTGTAAGTGGGAATCCTCCCCCTCTACTCTGTCCTGGTCAGGCCTCACATAGAGTCCTGTGTCCAGTTCTGGGCTCCCCGGTACAAAAAAGACAGGGATCTCATGGAGACAGTCCAGTGGAGGCCACAAAGATGATGAAGGGCCTGGAGCATCTCTCCTGTGAAGAAAGGCTGAGTGAGCTGGGGCTGTTTAGCCTTGAGAAGACTGAGAGGGGATTTCATCAATGTTTACAAATATCTGAAGTGTGGGAGACAAAGGGAGATGGCCAACCTCTTTTCAGTGGCCTGTAAGGGACAATGGTCATAAGTTGGACCACAGGAGGTTCTGCACTGATGTGAGAAAGCAATTCTTTACGGTGAGGGTGACAGAGCACTGGAACAGGCTGCCCAGGGGGATTATGGAGTCTCCTTCTCTGGAGATATTCAAGACCCATCTGGATGCCTACCTGTGTGACCTGCTCTAGGGAACCTGCTTTGGCAGGGGTGCTGGACTCAATGATCACTTGAGGTCCCTTTCAACCCATACAATTCTGTGACTCTGTAATTTTACTGACACTATATTCCTAGAGAATCTGAGAAGAGGAAATCTTGATCTGACTTATCTTTTTTTTTTTATTTGCTTTTTTTTTTTGAAAAGCTCAACATCAAGGTAGACCCTTGGCTCCACTATCTTGAAAACCTTGGAAAATTTCCTTTAAGACTCTAATAGCCAATTACACGAGTCAGTTGTGCACAATGCATGAAGGTACATCCCTAAGCACATGACTTATGTTTGGAAACTTTCTTATCTTACAGTTAAATCCTAAAGAGCGGTGGAGACGTGGTGGTATGCCCTGTTTCTCTTGTTTGTGAGCCATTAACTAGGAGTGGACTGCAAGTCACTCCAGACTCCTCCTTTGGTAGAAAAGGTTTCCAACCATTTTGGAACTTCTTTTTAAAATTTTGAGAATTTCTGAAAAGTGGTTGAATTAGTTGTTCTGGCTTCATGATATTTCTGAGCCTTTTTAAGCAATGAAGACCCGCTGTTGGCATAGTAATTTGTGAAATTTCTGAGTTTCAATTAAAAGTATACATTGAAATTAAAGCTGGTTACGCAGAAAGCAACTAAAGATCACAAACAATACTTAGCTTACCAAATTAAGCTATGGAGTGTTCCATCTGGGAAGATAAGTTAGATTGCTTTATTTTTGAACTAGATACAGTTTTTACAAAATAGTTCTCGTATAGTTTACAATTCTTACTTTTACCTTTCCCAATAAGCTAGATTGAGGTTTATTATACTGTGTTTTCAAGTGCACTCATCATTTTACATCTATTTAATTTTTTCCTTTTGTCCTTTTTTGTTTTAGTATTTCCCATAAAGGTTTCTGCAGGTTTGAAAACATTATAATTTGACTTTTTATTTTGTACTGCAGCCTCAAACGGTTTTCATATCCTTTCACTTCTTTGTTAATTGTATTTTTTTCACCTGTTTAAAATTATTTACTCAAGATCATTGCAGGGTTAAGATTTTATTCAATAACAAAGATAAAAATAAAGTCTCAAGTTCAGACTGTAAGTAGTTTTGTTTGCGTATGTATAATAAGCTTGAGAATATGCTCAGATCCCCTGCCCATTTTAATCTTTCAGGGGGGAATAACTTCAGCTTCCATTTCTACAATGTGTCTGAATCTAATGTGTTTATTTAGGATGACATTGACTGTAAATATTAACATAGTAAAATTCTGTGAAATTACNGAGCAAATATATCCTATCTATGTTCTAAATTCATACTGGTTTTTAAATGCTACATATCTTAGTAACTCAGAGATGGAAGAAAGTATTCCAGACAAATTATTAGGTTTTTATTGAGGATGCCTATGAAACTATAGGCCATGCTTCAATAGCATATGCATCTCAATAGCATGGATGTAAACGGGTTATGGTAGAGTATATCAGTCTTTCAAGGGATAATTTAGTTTTATTATAATGGAAAGATATGATATTTATGAAATATTATTGCCATAATTTTTAAATTTTTTTTTTTAGATCTCT